>JAQIXQ010000481.1:0-28269 GCA_034700485.1 Pseudosinella alba
AGCATGGTCGAATTAGTATAAATCCACTAATTTAATCGCATTTGGGGCGTATCGATTGGGGGACCTTCCTTGTAAGCATAAGCGGGAAGAAATATTCTATTCTATACTAAAATATCCCGGTAAAATCAGTGTTATTTTAGATAACTTTTTTAAGAACACGGTTTCTACAGAGGGGAATGCGGAAGCAGAAAAATCGCGCTCAAGCGTTGAGTAGATAGACCCATTTCCCCTCTTCAGTCTTTCTTAGTTAAGTGGTAGGGGACCCTTCTCCTTTCAGATCGGGTGAAATGAAATAAAGTAATAAATATGCTTAGGTATGGTGAGTTGGAATGAAGTGACAGGACTCCTGTCTCGGGAGTTGAGTTACGTGCTAAAAGATTACTAAATCTTTGCGATAAAGATCGATTCCTCTAATAATATAATGGCTGATATATAGTTCCCCATATATGTTTCTTTCCATGCTTTATATATGTCTTGTGTATTCCTTTGATGAGGAACTAATGATATGAAATGGAACTGACCAGCGTTGAGACAAAGCTTAAGATTAATGCATTTTCGGTCGACCTTTTTTTAAATTCTTCCAGGTTGGAATTTGATTCTTTGATGGTACGAAATGATTACAAGAAACCTCGTAAGACCAAAGAAGTAAAGTAATATCGTTGTAATATTGGATAATAAGTATTTTACTTTTGCCGGGACGATTATATATTTAATTGTCTCAGATAAAGATAGGTTATATATCGTCGATATACACTATCGAACTCCTTCTCTCCAAGAAGGTAATAAAAAAATTAGATCTGTATCATTACAATTTAGGAGGAACGAAAGGGACAAATATTTGAAATAAAGACATTTTGATTTGGAACCCAAGTTAAAATACGGACGAATTAACACCTGGGCGTAAAAGAAGAAAAAACTCAGTTGTCCAGCTACGAACGCATCCAATTAGAATTCTGCAGTCTGAGAGTGATCCTAGACGAAGTCCAGAATCAGTCTTGAATCTGAAAAGTGAGAAAAGGAAAAGTAGGAACAAGAAGAAGGGGAGAGGGATGAATAAAGGCACTGGCTTTTTGGCTTATCATTAGGGAGTAAAGTGAGTACACGATTGACGTGCCCTTGAAGTTGTGCATCTGAATATTCCTTAATGGTGTGGCTTAGTACAATCATGCGACACGACGACAATAAAGTAATGTACTTATATTCGACTTTTTATTTTTTAAATGTGTTACTGAGATTGGGAGAGTGAAAAAGGCAACTTTAGTTTATATATCGAATTCACTCGTCTCCCTTTTTATATCACGAAAATGATTGTTAGGCCAGGAGTGCAAAAAATACATAGCTCTTATAGTCAGATCTGAGCCATAACCGCAGGTATTGAGAAGTCCTAGTTGAAGAAGAAGAAGTGACAAATGAGGTAAGCAAAAATGTTGAATTTATGTTTCATTATTGTCATTTTTAAAGCCACAAATATGCTCCTATACCGTTTAACTAACCCCTTGTGCACGAAATATACAAGGAAAATATGCAAATTGCTGTGTTACTGAGTCATACCCGTAATTATTGAACATTTAGGTTATCCGTTATCGTTATTTAGTGTTTTCTTGATTATATAAATTGTCGGCATTCGAAACTTTTTGAGTCAAATGTCAATGTGTATCAATATAGTACGAAAGGGGAGAAATGAATAAATAGGATGATGGCTGAATTGCTGATGACGATGAGATCATCATTACTGTGATGATAGGGATGGAAGCGGTGTCGTCGACACCGTGTCGATTTGTCATTGGATTTACAATTTTTAATCGACTTAAACTCGCTCGTGCAATGCTTGAGTTCCTGCTGTGACTGACTGGTGTTTAATAATTGGCCTAGGATGTGGACCGGAAAATATAACTAAATTATGTCAATAATGTAGAATGGGTAGATAAAAATAGAGGACTCTAATTATATAGC
This sequence comes from Pseudosinella alba, assembly GCA_034700485.1. Classification (NCBI taxonomy): domain Eukaryota; kingdom Metazoa; phylum Arthropoda; class Collembola; order Entomobryomorpha; family Entomobryidae; genus Pseudosinella; species Pseudosinella alba. The sequence goes on from JAQIXQ010000481.1 coordinate 1,954, forward strand.
ACTTGAATAAGTTAACAAGAATATGCGATAGTGGGCGGCCGGGAAAGAAGTGGGAACATGATAATAATTCTGGTTTATAGTTCTGGAAGCGATAGCGCTTGGGTTGGCATTTTCTCTGCATTGAGAAGATAAACAGTGAAAACAATATGTATTATTTGGCTTGAGATTAACTGGAATTGAACATTGATTGGTTTTGCCTGATTAGGTCTTACTCGCGACAGGACTTGGAAATGGTTTATTTGCCATCCTCAAAGTCTTAGTTTTACCGAATAATCCTAACATTTGATCATTTAAACTTTAAATTGAATCTTGGTTTCTAAATGAAAATTATTAAATCCAAATGTTGTTGTTTGAGAAGGTAAGAAGAGTGGTAGACGAGGTAAACTACAAAAAATAATATGATCAAGCGATACAGCTTTCCCTCATCACGATTTCAGCCTATCAGCATGATCCTATGGCTATAGGCTATTTTAAATTAAGTCAACCAGAGTGCAAGTCAGACATAGCATTATTGGCATTGCATGTTTGTTGTCAAATGGCCATTGTCCATTGAAATTAAATGAAATGTTCATTTCGATTTTTACTTTTAATTACTGGTATCATGAATGGCCAAGTTCAAAAGCCAAAACTCAAATCCAGTCGTGACTACATATCCAATCCCAATTACGAAATTGGTGTTCATGTACCGAATACCTTACTACGTATAATATGCAATATGAGTAAGAATATAACAACCAAGTTAATCTTCACAATTATCATCGTATGATGTCAGATGCCACTCAAGTTAATATTCGCCCACCGAAAATTAAAACTAGTCAATATAAATTGGCTTGACTAGGAGCAACTTTTGCGCGGGGACTTTTTTCGAAAAACAACTGCCTTTTATAGTCTTTTGTGGTAATAAAATATGACTATGTATTAGGTAGTCGTTATCATTTGCCTAGCCATTTTCGCGGAGTATCACGTTACCCCGATCAAAATTCCAGGATCTGACCAAATTAGTTCAATTTCAGAAGAGAGTTCCTTTTGTTATGCATCCAATATCAAAAACTCGACTTTTTATATTAATTTTTGCAAATCCGTTGACGAATTAAAATCCTCCGGAATCATGTGTATTCGCCAGTTGATTAAGCGTTATGGACTTTTTCGTAGATACTTATGCATTTTTACTCCAAACCAAACATACTTAATTATCTACCTCATTTCAACCCGAATAAGCTCAATCAATATTCATACTCCATACTCATACGGCGTTGATTGATGGGATGACGATCAATTGGCATCTGATTTAGAATGATATGATAGTGAGCCATTCTATCTGCACGGTTAATAACATAACATTTGACTGGATCATCACATCCAATCTGTATGAGATTGTTGGGGATTGTTTTTCAAAAAGTTTCACCGTGGTCGGCACGTGAGTGGCTTTCCCGACACTTTCATTCATACCTAAGTTCATTCATCTGGCATATTTGATTACGAAGTACACTATTTGGATGGGAGAAAAACATTGAACATAACATGACCACAGAAGCGACTAAGCATGAAACATGATATGAGGCAGTTAAAGTAACGATATATTATACAATACGGAGTCAAGACGTCGTCATATATAGAAAACCATCATGAAACAAGTTAAAACTTTCCGGTATGACTGGGTCATTGTTAGCTAAAAACATTAAAATATGGATATATGTTTTGTCCTTGTCCTCAGTCATTTGCTTTGTATGTAACATGGTGTGAAGTATAGTGAAGGTTGAGGGGTTTGCGTGGAGTCCATTACATTAGGAGCTGCACAAACAAATTGTTCACTCGTCGTCAGTGGCGGCGGCAGTCCCCCACATGTTAAGAACAACTGCCAACAGCACCAACCAGATACGAGATATTTTTGTACGGCATAATTATATGAGCAAGAACCTTCATCATACCCATTACTCATATCTTGTCGAATCGTGGCCCACGATACGTGAATCTTCTGACAGGATAGAAATACTAGATTTGGGGAGGAACAATGCACGACAAAAATGAATTCCATTCATTCAGTCAAATTGAAACCTGACCGTTAAGTATAAATAATTGTTATGTGTAAAGGTCCCATCCATCCATGTAAAAAGTGTATGTCGCTTTGGTGCAGGAATAAGAACAATAACAAGAATAACAGATTTAGATTGATATTAATCTTTAAATAATTTCCATTCTTTTCCTTCCTTCCTTTCCATCCTTCCTTTCCATCTTTTCTCATCACCCCATAGAAACTTAGTCGAACTGGAGTTAAGAGACCACTTACTCTGCTTAACGAGGTGGCCCCCACCTCCTATTCCGTCTGATATTTTAAAAAAACGTTCCATGCAGTTCGCTCCCAAGCCTGGGAACGTGGAAATTTTAACGGGTATATTTTTGGCTAAATATCAACTTTTGGCAGATTATGGCAGATTATGTGGATTATGTGGAGTACTTTTGGCTGTGCTGCACTTATTTTGTGCACCACAATCTGCACCACAGCACCACTGATATTTCTCCATGCACCGCAATTGCAACACGAATTTATTCATGCACCACTGGTTTACGCCATGCACCACATTTCCCTATTCCCATTCCGCAAATATAAATTTTGGCTCAAAAGAATAAATAGAATGTACCCACTTTCGAGATCCCTGCACCACAGGTTATTCCCATCCACCACAGAATATTCCAATGCACCACAGGTATTTCCCATGCACCACAGGGTATCAAGTTGGACTCTTCGCGGTGGAACATCATATACAAAATAGTTGTTTTGATTGGTTGAACAAAATTATTTTATTCTGAGTCCTTTATAATTATAAAGCATCAGTACTTTGTGGTTGTGGAATGGACGATGGTATTGACATTTTCTTTTGTACTTTGTTTCTCGTTTAAAAGCTAGTAAACTTTGTCGTGATTTCTGAGAATCTTGGAGTGAAACGATTCCCACATCAATCAGCAACATGGAGAAACTTGGATTAATTCCGTCTCCTTACACCATACTAGGAGTGACGAGGTCGGCCTCCCAAAGGACGATTAAGGCTGCCTTTCGACAGCTGGCGTTAGATGCCCATCCTGACACTGGGAAAGGTCAACCCAAATTCGATGCAAGTAATTTCATGTTTTTACGACTAATTTGTACAACTAAGTGATTGCTATTAATTAATCCAACAATTTGCCAGATAATTTAAATGTCTGTTAAAAGCTTAAGAGTATAGTGTATATTAACTAAACTAAAATAACTATTATTAGAATTATATTTTATTAGATCACGCCAAAAATTTGAAGTGGTGCATGTAATACTTTTTACCACAGGGTACAGTTTTCGACTAGACATGCTATCACGTACATTATTCCGAATAACCTCACGAATGTTTGTTATTGTTTACATTGGAAAGCTGGGAACACTTCTATGGTACACTCTAGAGGGTTGCGGGATACCCGATGCCCGATGTATGCCCGAGCCCGATCGGGCTTCAGGCATCGGGCAGTGATTTTTGTATCGGGTCGGGAATCGGGTTTCGGACTTGAAGTCATTTTTTAATTCGGGCATCGGGCATGCTGGATGCCCGAAAAAGTACCCGATGTTTAAAAATGATAAGCAATTAGCGTAGATAAAATCGAAACGAAAATATTTATCGTCGGTATCATTACTATTTTTTTCAAATTTCGAATTCAATATCACAATATCAATAAATGAAGTCCTAAAATCACCTAATATTACAAAGCACCAGTAGAACAGCCGATGTATATATTGTACTGTTTATAATAAAATATACATACGTTGATTTTCGCTCTATCTATATGTACAATACACATTTGTACAATGTTATATTCTACGATGTTGAGCAAGGTTAGGTATTCGCATTTACAGTTTTTGCAAGTATATTACCTTAAAATTGAAACAAGTCGTATATACGTAAGTAATTCATTTAAACCAAAACCTCGTCATTGCATCGTCAGATATAAATCATGTTTTTTTAAATTTCGGGCAAGGGCTCGGGCACTCGTGCTTTTGAGCTTGTTGGGAATCAGGCTTCGGTCACTCGGGCCCAACCCGTGTGATATTCGGGCATCGGGCAGTGATTTTTTACCGGGTCGGGCAACAGGCTTCGGGCTTAAAAATGGGGTCCTCGCAACCCTATAGACTACACTCGTTGCACTTATTCTTTCTTTATCTCTAATGCCTTCTAAAAGTACTGTTCCCGGTCCTGTCAAAAATATGTAGTAAAACTTGGTAACGCAGTTGGTGATTTTTTTAATTGGGACCTGCATGGAGGAACATGGATGTCCCAATAATTTTTGCCTCTCATGAGTATTAATTTCTCGAGATGGAGTCGATATTTAGTACCAATTATTTTGTGCATTTGTAATGTGAGTGTATGTTGTTGGATATAAATTTGATTTCCTACCTTGTTGAAATAACTTTTGACGTGTATCTTTTATTATGACTTTGTAATTTTAAAGATGGACTTAATAAAGAAGGCATTTGATGTTCTGAGGGACCCAAACCAGAAGGCTTTATTTGACAAAGGAGGATGGAGTTTGATTAAGAATTTGGCTAAACAAAAACGTAAGATATGGAAAATGTGTTTATATATATTGGAGAATGAAAAAATTCCGCCAACTTGAATAATTGTATTAGTGTACAAAAGTCTTGCTAATCAGTTATTTATTCCGTATGCATTACTAGGATCCAAAGAAGACCTGCTGAGTCTTTTTAAGGAGAAAATAGTTGCCGAGGCTTCCGGTGACCTAGAAAACGTCCGTCGTATTAACGATGCCATTGAAGAGCAAAAACTTTTACCTGCGGAGAAAAGCCAATTACTTAAACAGGCGGAAGCTCAATACAAATCCGATTGTCTGAAGGAAAGAGCCAACAAACGACAGGTTGCTGATGATGAAATAGAGGCACGAAAATCTGATATAGCTGATAGAAATAAAGGGAAAAAAACCCGTGGTGATGGTCAACACCATGGTTCCGGAAATCCAAGAACAGATCTGAAACCTGGCGAAAGGGGTAATCCCAAACCGAGTGAATCCAACGCCGACGACTCCAACCCCGGTGACTACAACTCAGGCAACCCCAACCCCGGTGACTCCAACCCCGGCAACTCCAACCCCGGTGACTTCAACTATGGTGGCTCCAACTCCGGCAACTCCAACCCCGGCAACTCCATCCCCGTTGACTCCAACCCCGGTGACTCCAACCCCGGCAACTCCAACCCCGGTAACTCCAACCCCGGCAACTCCAACTCCGGTGACGCCAATCCCGGTTATTCCAACCAAACTCAGAATGAAGAGGATCACTTGAAGGGGGCCGACACCATCATTGAAATTGACTTGACTACCGAAAAGACACTAGAAGTTGGCGTTCAGACTGAAGAAGTAGCCAGTGATTATTTCAGTGGTCGCCGAGTTCAGGACTTAGAGGAGCAACTTGCAAAGATAACTGCTGAGTTAAAAGCTGAAAAGCGTCGACGTGAGTTAGCTGATAAAAACAACAGCAAGACGGACAAAAACAACCACGACAACAATCCGTCAAAGCCCAAGCGCCGACGCATTATACAGAGTGACAGCGACCAAAGCGTTGAAGAGAGTTTGGATGATGTAAAAAAACGTCATGTGTGCCAGCTCTGCAGTAAGTTGATCGACATGCATGACGCAGGCATTTATAGGGTATGGTATGACGTTATGCACTACTAATTATAATTTAATTACTCTATTTCCAGACAAAACATTCTCCAGGTCAACAACCCTGAGCAGACACGTTCGTTCTGTTCACGAAAAGGAGGAGTGGAAATGTGAGGGATGTGGATACATTTTCCACCGGGAAGACGCTTACAAAAGGCACAACTGCAGATTAGTTTCAATGAAGTGAATTAGAAAATGAATATTTCTTGCGGTTGTTGACAAATCGTCGTTCAACAAAATATTTTCCTATGATCTTACCGTTAACTGTATGTATAAATATGTCTGAACATACTAATTAAAGATGAGTTAGAATACCACCAATGTAATGTGAAGACAAATTAAACTACAAAATTAAGAACTTACAAATGTCTGCATATTATCCATTACTTTTTTTATTTATCAAATAAGCATTCATAGTGGAACTTTATAATTGTACTTTTTAATTGAACAAATTATGGGTATGCCGAATTATATATGTAACATGGCATTTGCTAATCTAGTTTACTTGAAGTTGTGGCCCTTTACGTCCATTAAAACATGCTGGAATTTTGCTCCGTAGTTCATTCTTCCGTAAATCGTCGGCAAATTATATCGGTATAGGAACTCGCCAATTGCACAATCAATTTGATCTGGAATGATGAAAAATTGCAAGGTTAAATTAGTGGAGGCAAATTAAATAATTTCAACTAGCAAAAATAATTTTTTAAAATCATACCGTTAGTTCCAGATCTCTTAACACATTTCTTCAATTTTGACCAGAGGCATTCAACACCATTTTGTACATGAATTGGGAAATGGGAAGTGTTCTCAACGTTCCCATGACTAGGTATATTGCATCCTCCTGATCCTGGACAGAACACAGAAGTTATTTGTCTGGACATGGGACCGCTACTTGCTACACATATGAACATTGTCGCAGGTAGGAAGGTTTCATTTCAGACCTTTGTTGTCAATAATGTCATATAAATTATGCTATACAATGCTTGCTTGGATTCTTTTACCATGTCTGTAAGGGTTCAAGGAGAGTGATAAGGGTCCTTTTTAACCCGAAACTTTATCTGATATTGACATTTCCAGAGACTGGCCACTGTGGGTCTAGATGTTTTATGAGCTAGACCCAAAACCCATTGTTTTGTTTAGATTAGTTTTTCTTTTCTTCTTGATTTTTTATTTCATTTTATACCCGTGTGCATGTCAAAGTATATTCAGATCATGTCATCTTGCCAAAGTAATATTGTTCCCTTGAAATCGACCAAGTTACAATTTAGGTTATCCTTCTTCCCCAATTAACTTGGAATTCCATGACCCGAGCTGAATAAAATTAGCTTTGCTGAGTAATGTTCGGAGGGAAAAGCAGTGGTTCTTGCCCAAAGCCGCTTGACAACTTTCATTTGTAAAAAAGGTGTAAAAAAGGAAGGGGGTCAATAATGGGATGGTGCGAGGATCCTTTCTCAAGCCCAACAGCCCAACACATAACTTCCTACCTGATAAAGATCATCAATGAGCACGAAGCAAAAATTTGGGTATGGATTTGCGACCCAGCTTCCCAATCCAATGTCTTGAAATACTCAATCCCTTTGTTCAAATGTACACTTGATCCGATTATTTTTTTAAACATCTAATCCTATGCGGGTTGGCATTCCAGAAAAGGCAATGGGATGGACATAAATCATGTCACAGTATAATTGATACAATCGAAAACATAATTAGTTATTCTATTTCTGACAACCTCCTCAACGACAAGTTTATGTAATCCAAGTGTAAATGTCTAACTTGAAGGCCACCTAAAGTAAAACAAAAGTTGCTTTTTGTCTTGGGATGAGTTTACCTGACCCAAAACTACTTCATCCTTAAAATTATCAACCAATTTGTATCTGGAAAATGCTTTCTTTTTTACTCACCTAATATTGACTTGAATATTTTTCCCAAATTGGCTCGACAAGCTTTTGCCATTGCTTCGCCAATCACCTCACCATAATGCTGTCATTGAACTTTGTCATTTTATAACGGAATGATGTATCATTTCGTATCAATATGGAGCTTTCTGAATAATGATTTCGATTCTGATACGCTGTCCAATTATCTTACTTAATTGGCAGTAATAAGACAAATTTGAATAACTAAAATGACACGAGTTAACTGCAATGTTCAATGCCAATGTATGTTTGACTTAAGTACACATGATGGATCATTTAAAAAATCGAGTCAGGAGTAAATCAGTGTATTTTTCTGGTTTTGGATCGTTTATGCATCCTGAACGCTTTTGCAGTGAGATGGAAATAATTTTTGCAAATGTCAAATTCCTGTCCCGGCCTTTTGTTAAATCAAGTGTTATTTTGGTCTCACGCCTTCCTTGTTCGGAATGAAGAAACTAAATTGTTGCAGGGATTGGGGTTATTAAATAACAAGAGTCTCTGATAACATTTTTATTTCAGTTGTGGTTAGTGGTTACATGTTTAACAGTGGACAGTACTGGTCGCCAAGTTGGCGCAGGGAGAACAGGGTCAGCTCATTTATGATGGAATAATCAATGGTAAACCTTTGTGATTACCCCTTTGGCAATTGTATATTATGATGTTCATGAAGATGATAGTGATGACGTGATGAAGATATTCGGAGAAAAATTGTTCGGATTAATTTGTTATGCTTATCAGTGCAAATATCTCATTGATCTCTCCGCAAAAAGGTGACAAACTGCAATAGCTGTTGGCTGTTTCTGAATTTATATTAATATTTGACGAGCTTTTTTGTCTATGCCGTAAGAAAATAAATCAGCGTTAATTAACTCTTTAGTTTCAAAACACTCAAACTAACCCTGATACAATATCTTCGAGCACATTTAAAATAAATAATTAAGAAATAATTCGGATTTATTTTCATGTAGTTTGCAGTACACTACATATTGACGTTTTATTATTATAAGTTCATTATCATCAGCAAAATATACACTAACAAATAATTTGTAATAAATAAGTAAATAATTAATAATAAATAATAAATTGTAAATATATTCAAGAAAAAATACTTACAGGTATATATAAATTTATCGACTTAAAATGAACGATTCATCAAAACGGTTAGTTGTTACTGCTAGTTAATTAAAACTTTTTATTAAAAAGTCTACCTTGGAACAAGTCGAGTTTCATATGACAATAATAAATATGACGTTATTCACAATATTATTCATTTAAGGCAACTGATGACATTACCTAATATAATCCCCAAAAATTTCAGAGGAGCATCCAAACATAAAAAATCAGTTCATATTGAGTGTCCAATTAAAACGCCAACGCAATTACTACCATTTAATTACCAGTAAAGGAAATATTCAGGTATTTGGAAAACTTGATTAAGCAATAAGTAATTACCATGGATAAGACACCCAGAACATAGCGAACAGCAGAAAGATACAATGCATCAGGATATATTCCTAACAATTGGTCATATCCCCACAAAAGTCGGAAATAAATTTTTACCCAAAGTCTAATAATTTTGGTAAACTTTTCATACTTGCGTAATATAATTGCATAGCTATTACTTCCCTCAGTAGGAACGAATGTAATTAGCTTTACTTTCCTCCGGGCCACATTTACGAACAGCAGGACTGTGGTAATCGTCCATATAAATTGGAGGCTGAAATATATGAAAGCGCTGGAAATTTTAATAATCCATTGTTTTATTTTTAGCACTGCCCAGGCATCACTCCTGCCAGTTTGCAGTGCAAAAGTAGTGCAATTTGGTGAGGCTGCTGACTGTTGCGGTAGCCATTTCCCAAATGAAGATAAGCTGAATACTGACATCCCAATTCCGTAAAATGTGGAACCAATTAGTAACATCAAGCGGGTGATACTGCCCTGGATAAAAGAAAATAAATTCAAATGATAATTTTTGCATTCACTGGGTTATTTTGCTCCGAATTACATATAGTAGATATGTGACCTACCATTTCCATGTCGACATTATCTTTCGTAATAACGTCCATGCCAAGAAAAGCTAATTTTATTGCAATGTTGAGACCTCTGGAAAATGCAACAAAGATAAGTAGAACGAGGTCCATTGTGAAGAAGTCGTAATGGAGGACGGTGATAAAGGCCATGACATCCCATTTATTCCCCAGTATAAAAAATTTGTCTGTTAGTTGCCACAAAACGTAGGCTATAGACGATAGACTCCCAAGTACAATGCAGATAATCTAAGGACAAACAATATAAACAAAATTTTAATTTTAACGCCGAAAATCCTGGACTAATTCTATTCCATAGAATTTAATTGCCGACTGGTGCTGCGGAGAGATTTTTGGTGACCAATATTTACTAACTGTAAACCATATTTTTGCAAATAACTAATTCCTTCCTGCTTAAATATAAATTTCTTACCTCAGACAACATGTAAGATTTCCTAGTGGGACCGATCCTCTGTGCAATGCTGATTGTCCTGGAGTCTGTTCCTAAAATGTATTGGCAAATTGCAAATTTAATATATATGCAGGTAATATACAATATTTCTTTAAATGGTTATTGAAATCCGGAGATAATTCTTTTTGGAAGACCCTTGTCATTTCTTTATCGTCCCAGGCTCACGCCATCATTCTAATGAGATTATAAACGTCAGATTAGCTACATGTAAGGTTTAATTTAATGAGTGAATCATATTATTTATGATAATTTATGAAATATAACATTTGGGAAGGAAGCAATAATGTTATGGAGAGTGGATCTTATTTAGAGACAAATCTGTTAATTTACTTGACTCATGTTCATATTTCGTTTCCATTCCAAATTTCCATTCATCATTAATAAAGGTAAAAATATATTATGCATATTAAAAGGTCAAACATGGCTTTTGGGGAATATGATAGGAATGGAGAGAAAAAAGTCGAAGAATGAATGTTATTTTTTAGCAAATATTACCATGTGGATGCGGATGATGACTCATCATCATCATTACCATTATCATTGAGGATGGTTGTTGGGGATTGGTTATCAATCTTATGGGTGAGTTTCTGAAAATTTCGCCAATGTAGAAACTGCAGTTTTACGATTATAATATGATTGAGATTTTAAGAAAGGCTTGCAATTATAAACCGATGTTAAACTAAAGTGGGGGTTGTTGCGTTTGCGACTTGTTTTGCAGCACCCCGTCCATATTTTTGAAGTCCTATTTAAATCCCGGAACTGTATTTTTACTTTGGGTATCTCCCGTTTTGAATCCCATAATATATGGCATTATGTAACTGTCTCCAACATGCAAGTTTGTGAATTACTGCTACACCATTTACAACACCTACAAAAGTAGGCTCATCCAGCAATGCTGACGAGCCTACTTTTGAGCCTACTGATTCAGCATATTACCAATTATTAATGTGATACTGATGAATTATAAAATTATACAACCACATAATAAGATGGGGAGGATTTTACAATTGCAATTTCTCTTTGCTAGTAAACCCGAATTATTTCAAATCTGACGGAAAAATAAAATAAAAGCCCTTTACCTTCATCCCTCTCCATTAACCTGCCTGAATCACTATTAATTGCGCTTACGTCAACCGACATCATGGTGACCCTTCTAAAATTGTCGTTTTTAAATAGCCAACTTCCTAATTTGGTCTACTTTTGATTCAAACTGGATAAAAGGGACTGCCGGAATGCACCTTCATTGACTTCTACAATTAGACTAACTGACTGGAATCTGAAATTGATCTACTCCCCCTCCTCCTCCACAACCTAACTAGAACTGTTCCTCTCCGTCTTCCTCCCGGTTGGGGATGTACACGTCCTTTTAAGTACACGGTTTCTACAGAGGAGAATCCAGAAGCAGAAGCAGAAGGGGCAGGCTTTAACGTTGAGAAGATAGACCATTTTCTCTTCTTCGGTCTTTCTTGGTTAAATGGTAGGGTTCCCTTCTGGAATAATCTGGAAGGGGACTGGTGAAAAGAAATGATGAAACATGCTTAGGCATGGTGAGTGGGTATGAAATGATAGGGGTTGAGTTACATGCTAAAAGATCCCAAATGGGCGAGATCTCCCTCACTGCTGCTGCTGCTGCTGCAAAACCTCCTCTCAGAGACTAGTAATGAAGTTGTCGTTCGTCTGCTAACATCTCTCTCTCCCTCCCTCTTCATTGTGATATTTGTGATATCTAAATAAAAATAAAGTTGCATTTCTCCCTTTAACAACTCCCAACAAGACTGGATAGCCAGAGAAGCCGTGATAGCTGCTTTTCTCCCACTACCTGGATCTCCCACTTTCCCAACCCCCAAATATTCCTTTGGGTATTTCAATTTGGACTTACGAAAGGTCAAGCAGAATTAACAAATATGCTATAAAAATTCTTGAGTTGTTTAATAGTGATTTTTAATCTGGTGGAAATTGTAAATGTGTGAGATTTTGTGTTGGCCGGAATAATAATATATGTCACCCTTCTAAATCAATTTCCTTTCCTTGTCAAAAGAAGGACAGTTTGGAAGGACAGCCTTCGGAAGGACAGGGTATCTGAGAGCAGGACGGTCCTTCCAAAAGTCTGTATTAACTGCAAAAAAAAATTGAAATTGACCTAAATGTCCTAACACTTAACAATTGAAAAGGCACGAATTTTTAAAAGTCCGTACGATGGATAAAAATAAGACGATTTCGTAATATCCGCCATGCCATGTCCTATATAAACTCTCTGATATGTTTAGTTCACGTAAAACCTATAAATTACGCTTAAAAATTGTAGAGAATGTTTACTGCATTTTATCAAAAATATACAAATTTAAAAAAATAAATAAAACTAATTCAAATAAAAAAGTACAGTTCAGTTCACACCACAACTTGCTGGACAGTCCGCCACAATTTCATAACCTGCAACAAATCTTCAATTAGTTAGTGCAGAAACAATATCTTGCTAACTGTTTAAAAAAAAAATATTTCGCAATGATAAGCGCCTCCCACTTTCTCCTACAAAATGATCCAATCAATTCCTCACCCGGGATGATTTATTTTGATTCCGCCTTGGTTAGTCGCATGTCTCTTTAAAATCAAAAGTGCTTTTCAGTCCAATGCCATAGCAGAGCTTCGAACCTCTTTGGCAGGGCTGAAGGCAGGCTTGAAAAGAAGAGTTTTGTGAAAACTGCGCTTGTAAAATTCCTTGGGGTTTCAACGGTAGCTGTGAACGCTTCCAGCGATTTCCAATTTGCCCAGCGTTTTGACTTATCAAAGATTTATCCACTCCTTCATTGTTCGTGAGCTTTCAGCGAATTGAAAACGTGACAGTGTCTTGAACTATCAGCAACCCCTTTCAAATGTTTTAGTTCGCACATTCCCATTGAGCATTTTAAGTAACGCTCCTCAGCGTAACTCCCATGCGCCCCAACTAACCGCGTTTGGTTATCAGTGTTCAAGCGAACAACTGGACAACATATATTAGGTATAACTTTTGTATCACGAGTAGCACTTTTTGCCCGCATCAAAATTCCAAGAATCAGAACGAATTAATTTAATTCCAGATAATGATAGTTATTACGGAGCTGAAAGCGGAGTATAGCATTGTTTGGAGTTGTCTGTCAGTCTGTCCGTACGCACGATAGCTGCTATACCTTTCGAATTTTCTAATTATTTTTTCAGTAGATACGGACGAGTTCGTCAATGAGCAATATCGGATAATTGGAAGGGGGCCAAATGTCAAAATTTGCATTATTGGAATTTAACATTATGGTAAATATATCAAGAGGTTATAGATGAAACATAACTGATCAATTCATTATTGTATGAAGAATGAATCACATCCACTTCCATATTATGTATTACTTTATGATAGCTTGTGGCGGAAAAGTTGTAGTTTTTGAATTGAAGTAATTGAACTATTTCTCGGAAACTTGGAGCTTGCCATTGCATAGATAATATGAAATATCCGATATGACAACATTAATGACATTGATTCAATGTGAATGAGGAATGACGCACAAGTAGTAAATAGACCAAAATAGGGAAGAATGAAATAGTGAAAATCTGTCTTCTCCTTTTCCATGTTAATATTGTACAACGCAATGAAAATTTAGATGCCCAATTCCGTCCATAACACCCGTTGTAAACGCTTTATTACATAGCCGAAAGCGTAGTACTGCGTTGTTTACTATTGTCTGTATGTCTGTCCGTACGCACGATAGCTGCTATACTTTCAATTTTTCCAGTTCTGTTTTTTGTAATCGATAACTATGGGATGCAATTGCTCGGATGAGTTCCAATATGAACAATATGGTTCAAAGGTCAAATTTTCCATTTTTGGGATTAAGCATTACGTTAAACACGTAAAAGTTGTAAAGTTCGACGCCACATATATTTCCCTTCGAATTTCGTTATCAGCGCCCCTAACAAATTTTTTCATGTTGTAAACAAGGTAATATGCATGCTAGTTTGCTAAACAGCAAGGAATGATAGTAAGAAACATTTATAATAGTAATCTGTAAAACATTTTTATAATCATTGATTAAAAATGACTCATCCATTTCAATATTATTGTTTTATGATTTCTTATGAGGTAGTATTTATATTGAAGTAGTTTTAGAAATTTTAATTTCGCATGTTTGGAATTGTTATATGCATTGCTGAATGAGGACTCCTCATTGAAGAGTCACGGCCTTCTATAGCAAATAGATGATAGGAGGAAATACGAAATGAAACACTACAAACTTCTGTAATACATGCATCCACTTCTCTTCCAAGTTAAAAGTACACCGGTTTTGTCTGACTTAAGTATAATGTTAAACATTAAATATACTATGGGAGGCGATAAAAATTAATTAATAATTAAAATTAAATTTTAGAAACTGCCATGAAGAAAAGTTCCTTTGTGCCTATAAGTTTGTAGTTGCGGCCAACAAAAGATAATCATGATTCATGATATTGCAGAATAAATTTTTATTAGATACTTACTATATATATGCCCAGCTCCGTCTATACCACCCGTTGTAAACGGTTTATTATTACACATTCCCTCTTGGGAATGTCGCGGGGGCAATTTATAACTCTGTTAATCCGATAATGGATAGGATAATGTTCACAAATATTTGCTTTTTTAAAGTTAATTTCTGCCACTATCGACACACAAATTTCAGACCAAAACACACATTACGAAAAATATAACTAACACACTATTTAAGAAAGGAAAATATATTCAAGTAAGACCGCATGAATATGTCGCCTTTTTTTAAAATCTGCATGCATATGCGTAATATAATCCCTTGGACTAAATAATCAGACGCAAAGATTAAGAACGACAGTTTGCAAAATGAAAGGATAAAGCGTGTCGATAGAAAATAGTATTGCTTCGCTGGATAATAGGTACAGTGAATGAAAAAAATAGTAGCTAATAGATCCGTAAAGGCCAATCTTAATTATTTTAAAATTTATTCAATTCGGGATTTTTTTTAGTATATTATATTATATATTAGCAATATATTCTATATTATGTTGGTAGCTATTTCGCACTGTAACATAAGTACTGAAATATTACTGATAAAAAAACGATTTCATGCAGCGATAAACTACTCAAAAAACATTATTGCTTTTTAACTTCTTCCCTCTGGTCTACTTTTAATAAACTTAGATAAAATGGACTTCGGGAATAATCACCTCCATTCACTTCCCAATAGTGAGACCCATTTTCAAATTACAATATAATCCAAGTTAGAAAAAAAAATGTTTTAATATCTAATGCATCAATGAGTTCCCAAAAGCTTCTTGTATTAATTCGCAACAAACAAAATTAATATCCCCAATATTATGGGATTTGTCCATTTTAGCCAAATGTAAGTGGAATTTAACAATTTGAGGAATATTGTGCGCAACCAAATCAAAGTAAGTATATTGTTTCACGCACAAATGACTGTACAGTTTCACATATTTTTGCTGTGCAAATTGTATATTCATATTCTCACAGCCTCACCAATACGAATCCCAACCACATGTAGCCAAATAACAATATTGATAGCCTATCAATGATAGGCTTAAATAAAAGGTTTAAAAAGCAGCAGAGGACTTCCTCAAGTTATAGCTAATCTACCTTATCTTTTGTTTTCCCCTAAAACCTCTCTGCCTATCTATCTCCTCTCTTGCCTCCGTTCTTCTTCTTCACTCCCTCGTCTCCCTTTCGTTCTTTTCCAGTCAGCCTTTTTATTTCGCAAAAAAACTTTTACACAGAATAAGCATGCGGTATGTCTAAATTAGTTCTCAAGTAGGAGAAGCATGCAATAATTAGTAATTCCTCGTCACTATTATGTCCTTATATACTTGGGATATTTTGCAATCTCATAATATCCTTAGTGTGGCTCCGAAGTTACTTTAGTCTTTAGTTCATCTCCCATTCTCCCAAGATTTTAGAGGAAATATTCTATTCCATACTAAAATACCCAGGTAAAAATCAGTGATATTTAAGTAATTTTTAAGAGTACGGTTCATGCAGGGGAGAATACGGAAGCAGAAAGATCATGTTCAAGAGTTGAGCAGATAGACCATTTTCCCCTCCGTAGTCCTTCTTATTGAGGTGGTAAAGGTGAAAAGAAATATTTGGAGATAAGATGGATATTACGAACGAAATCTTTGGGATATGGATTTACTCAGCTATTTATATAATACCTTGTTATATATACCTTGTATATATCAGTCATTTGATGATGAACAAATAAAGGAGATGACAATGAGACAAAACTTAAAATTTATGAGTCGACCTTTTTTAAGACTCCGAGATGGTGCATGATAAAAAAGCTTGTTTTATCAACTTACAATTAGTGTAGGGGTAAAATTGGGTGCATGTATTTGTCTTCTTCTTATTTGTATGGACAAATACAAATAAAGAACACCTGGATATAAAAGGAAAAATCTCCGTTATCACTCCTCAAACGCATCTAATTATAAATCTGATATAGTATGGGCTAGCTTATGGATCCTTGACGAAGTCCAGTTGTAATCTGAAAAAAAAAACAGAGAGAAAGAAAAGTAGGAACAAGAAGAATGGGGATGAGATGGTTAGATGCTTTTGGGCTTAGGTAGGGAAATGAGTGAGTATAAGGAAGTGAAGCGTCCTTGAAATGTTTATATACGTTTGTCATTCTTGTAGTGTGATATGATAACACGATACGAGGGCTATAAGGCAATGAACTTATATTGAACTATTTATTTTAAAAATGTGTTATTTGAGAGAGTGAAATGGGCAGCAGATGCATTGCATGTATTACATTACATTGTATGAATACATTGCATTGTATTCATTGCTCTCCGGTTTTATGTCACAATAGAAAATTTTCAGCAAATTAGCTACATGAGCCAGGAGTAGGAGTGCAGAAAACTAGGTTGCTACCAAGTTATTCTAGTCTGAATCTTGATCTAAGCCAGCCATATTCGTAGATATTGACAAAGCCGGATCTGGAAGTCGGAAATGAGGTAAGAAAAAATATATTGTTGTCATTTTTAACATTTAAAAAATCATTGCTGCCATTGTGGTCCCTTACTGCTTCCATAACCCATTGAGCATTAAATCTGCAAGGAAACAATACAAATTGCTCTATTATTGAGCCATACCCGTGAGTAATGAATATTCAGGTATTGTCTTTGAAAAAAACATACCTCTTCATTCTTCAAAGCCTCGCTCGTTCCCTCGCAAAAGTACTTTAAGCAATTTCCTTGCACATGGCTCATGACTGGACACTATAAAATCACCAAAAATATCCTAAAAGGCAAAAAACGCCAAAATAAAACACTCTGCTCTGTCTAAGTCACGAATATGATAAATCTTTATCGTGCAAATTGTAAGTGTCGTCGAGATTTTAGGTAACAGGGAAGAAATATTCTATTACATATTAAAATATCCATGTAAAAATCTGTGATAGTTTAGGTAACTGTTTAAGAACACAGTTTCTACAGGGGAGAATGCAAAAGCAGAAAGATTATGCTCAAACGTTGCGGCTGATATACAATTCCTTTCATGCTTATATAATCTAGTCTATATCTTTCTTTGACGAGGAACTAATAACGGGAGATGTGACGACCCTGACAAGCTAGGAGACAAAAGTTAAAACTAATTTATGTGAAACGACCTTTTTTAAGGTTTCTAGGTTGCAATCTTATACTTTGATAATACGGAATGATAAAAAAAATGCGTAAGACAAGTGTAATGTTGTCGATATAGACATGTACACTCTTTCTCTCAAAGAAGGCAATACAATTTAGATAGGGCCCCAGGGAATTATCTCATCAGTATCAGTAATATTTGGGAGGAACGAAAAGGAAAACTATTGTATACGGGAGTATTGCTCCTTCGTTGAAGTAAAGACTTGAAATGATTAGGAACACAAGTACAAATGTAAATGAAGAAATACCGGGGCATGGAAGCAGAAAACTCGATTGTCCAGCCACAAACGCATCCAATTAGAATGTATTTAGAATTGTGGAGTCTGAGTGCACCCCAGAAGAAGTCCAGATGTAATCGGAAGAGAAAGGGAAAGAAAAGTAGGAACAACAGAAATGTGGATGGGATGGGATGGTTAGATGCAGTGGCTTTTTGGCTAAGGTAGAGCGAGAAAAAGGATAATTGACGTGTCCTTGAAATGTTTATCTGTTGGCCATACCTGTATGGTGTGATATGATCATTGGACACGGGGACGAGGGATATAAAGTAATTACATATTTTAAACTTTTTGTTTATAAAATGTAAACATGATTTGTGGAATTCATTTTTCTCCCTGTTTATGTCGCAAAGAACATGCCCTGATCTGAACCATATCCAAAGTCGAACAATGGGGTAAGCAAAAATATTTCATTTCTGTATCATATTTGTAATTTTTAATGTCGCACATAGTATCATTTACTGTCCATGAACCTGCAATTTGCAAGGGAAAAAGATACAAAATGCTCTATTATTGAGCCATATTATTATAATTATTGAATATTCCGGTTATTTGTATCCTAGAAAATAATGTATCTTATCATTCTTCAAAGGATTGATCGATCCCTCGATTTCCTTTCGTCTATCCTCCTATCTTCTAAAGCAATTGCAAATCCTTTCTCTCCTCTTTTTAACTCAAGTAAATTTTAAAAGGATTAACATTTAATCAAACAAATGATTTGATGATGTCGTGTCATGAGAAACCATTGCAAGCTTATTGATTGCGAGTGGCCACGACAATGGTGAAGATGAGATGAAATTGTTGAAGAAAGGTAGGAAGAAATATGAAGTGATAGAAATAACCGAATTTTATTGAAGTTACTTATAAATTGGCTCTGAAATTTAACAGTGAGGATCACCATGAGCCTCAGTAACCGTAGAAACAAATCGAAATTTGGTTTTTATTTAAAATTACGGTTGAACATGTCAAAATATCGCTAGCAATTATTTTAGGGATTTTTTTCCTGCATTTTATCAAAAAACAAAATAAAACCAAATAAAAAAGTACATTTCAGTTCACACCATAACTTGCTGGACAGTCTGGCACAATTACATAATCTACAACAATAGTTCTATCAGTTAGTGCAGAAAAAATCATCGTGCTAGCTGTTTGTTAAAATAAGATTTCGCAATGATAAGCGCTCCCTTCCCACTTTCCCCTACAAAAAGTCCCAATCCCCAATCCATTCATCAATTCCGGATGATTTATTTTGATCCCGCTTTGGTTAGTCGCATTTCTCTTTAAAATCAAAAGTGCTTTTCAGTCCAATGCCATAGCAGAGCTACGAACCTCTTTGGCAGGGCTGAAGGCAGGCTTAAAAAAGAAGAGGTATGTGAAGGCGACCATCAGCGACCCCTTTCAACTGTTTTGTTTTTTGCACGTTCCCATTGCGTATTTTAAATTGCGCTCAGCTAACCCCGTTTAGTTGTTATCAGTGGTCAAGCCCACAACTAGGCAACATATTTGGAATAAATTTAGTAGAATAGTCTTAAATTAGCCCATTTACATAATATTTTTCGAACTACATAGCACCTTTTATTTGTCGTTTACGGCTATCATGGTATACGAGTCCTGTCTAAATTCACATCATTCATAAAAAAAACAGGCACAAAGTTCTTATTTGTCCAACCATTAAGAAATTATAAAGCAGGGAAGGAAATCAGAATTTTGTAACTAACTCTGAAATGATAATGCGTTTAATAGATATGTTAATATTAATTAAAATATATGGCCACGCCTTGCTTCTTCCTACCCTGTTCAAAGGGAGAAACAGGAAATGGATTCTTTCCTTTTAGCTGGTTTTCCAGTATAAAGTGTGTAAAGTGTATACCCGGTATTTGTAGCAAGGGACAATTCCAAATATAAAAAATCTTCTACCCTTACCCAGTACCACAAAGAAATGATTTTGATGTATTTCACTCACCATCATATTATGAGCAAGAAGAACTCCCATAATAAAGTTACAAGCTAGCTTGAACTTTTGGTGCGTTAGAGTGACAAGGAAAGCCATTTTCTAATTCTGTATTTTAATTAAGTAATATAGACATGATAAATGCAACCATTATTATAGTATAGAAGTTGGAAATTAATACATGACGATCATCGCTCTCGTACTTTATATGATAAGCTACTCCATTTAGACATTGGGTCGAAAACAGTCATGAGTAAACGCCGAAATAAAACTTTGTTAAAATACTTAAAATATCATGAAAGGAATTTTCTGAGTAAAAGCCTACGATTATCTGCAATGGAAAAGGCGAAAAAAGCATATCCGCGATCGGATCATGGCACAAGATTATGTGTAATTTGCAAGCAAAAGTGAAGTTTTTCAATGTTACACGACAACTGAATTTAACATGAAAAATTGGAGAAGACATGCACTTTGAGAGAGATTATCCCTCAGAGACATGTTGTCATCATTAGAAAAATACTAGCGAAATAATCAAAAAAATCGAAGCCATTCCGGCAATAATTTTTAATGTAATGGAATTGACATGGTTCAAGGCTCATGGCGCTGGAGTCATAATATGGGAGTTAATTAAAACAGCTTGGAGCTATTTTTACAATTGAAATTTTTAAAAAGTGGAGCATAATGTCATAAGCAGGAAGAAATATTCTATTCCGTACTAAAATATCCAGGAAAAAATCAGAGAATGTTTATATAACTTTGAGAACACGGTTTCTACTGGGGGGATGCGGAAGGACGAAGCAGAAATATCCTGTTGAAGCGTTTAGTAGATAGACTCATTTCCCCTCTTCAGTCTTTCTTATAATTAGTTAAGTGTTCCGGATCCCCTCTGAATGGGAACGGGAGAAATGAAATAATGCAATAGCATTGTGACGTGAGTGGAAATGATGGCAGCTCCCTTATTGGGAGCTAGTGAAGTAGTCGTTTAACCTCAACATTGGGCTTAATCAAGATAAGAAATAACCCTTTTTTCATATTGTCACCAAGTATGAACAATGAACAAGCAAAGTAAACATGCACAGATCGTAAAGTCAAGAATCCTGACATGAATGTGACAGGAAGTGGCAAGTGCCCAGATAAAGATTTATTTATGTGAATCGACCTTTTTGTCCAGGCTTCTTGACTGGAATATGATATTTTTCGTATATGAAATGATAAAAAAAACTCAGAGACAGGAGCAGAGTAATCGGGGACAAAATTAGAAGCATGTATTATTGCTCTGCCCGTGCGATTGCATATATTACTCACAACTTAATATTATTACTATTGTCAATTATATAATATAATTGACAATAGTAATAATAATAAGTTGTGATTATACATAATTATTATGTATAATCCTCTCGTAGAGTAGAATTATATAGGTTTTATGTCGTCGATATTGACGATTTAGATTAGTTCGTTGAAATAAGGACTTTTGTTTAGAAGCACAACGAACACCTGGGCATGAAAGAAAAAACAGAGTTGTCAAGTCACAAACACGCTCAATTAAAATATTGCGAATATTGCGATGTTATCACCGAAATCAAGGACCGTGTTGGTTGCTATTGGTCCGTAAAACTGATCCTCTCCTTCTCTTTGACCTCTTCACAACTTCGTTAACCAGCTCATCCTCATTAATTTCTTTCCCATCTTCCATCTTCCTCCTCTGCATATCTTCCTCCTCCATATTCTCTTCGTACTGTCCAGCCACCTCACAAACTTTACAAAGGGTTTGATGAGCCATCGTTGATTGGACTGACATCTCAAAACGGATCCATAATGGGTGATATATGAAGAGGTTCAATATTTTTTTGTAGAATCAGTCACCGAGTCCATAACTATAAAGATAACAAAACCTTCATTCCTGGAAAAAATCTAAATGTGACTTGTGACTTATGACTTGGAAGCAAACCCATTGTCAGTTGAAATAAAATTATTTGTTCAGGTTTAGACAATTGCTTAGGTATATTGTCTTATGGTCTATACGTTACGTTCTATATGTCCGCAGGGGTTCAGGGAAAGTAGAAGGGTTCCTTTTTTTACTAGAAACTTTATCTGAAGTTGACATTTCCAGACTGCTACTGTGGGTCCAGGTGTTTTATGAGCTAGACCCAAAACTAAACTTTGTTCAGATTATTTATTATTTTATTTTCTATTGCTTCTTATATTTGTGTGCATATCTTGTTCAAAACTTGTCATCTTGTATAAAACTTATCTTACCCAAAATCATGTTGTTCCCTTTAAATCGATCTAGCTACAATTTAGGTTATCTTTCATCTCCAATTAATGTGGAATGCACTGAACCGTGCTGAAGAAAATTAGCTTTGTTGCGTTATATTTGGGTCCAAAAGGAGCAAAAAGCAATATTTCTTCCCCAAAGTCGCTATATAATTTTCAGGTGTGAAAAATGGAAAAAGAAAGGTGAATGATGATGACCTTTCTCAAGCTCAAAGCCCAGCGCAACTTTCTGTCTGATAAAAATCTTCACTGAGCTATTTGAACATGAAGCTACAGTTTGGGT
This sequence comes from Pseudosinella alba, assembly GCA_034700485.1. Lineage (NCBI taxonomy): Eukaryota > Metazoa > Arthropoda > Collembola > Entomobryomorpha > Entomobryidae > Pseudosinella > Pseudosinella alba. Next base: position 24,544 of record JAQIXQ010000481.1, read on the forward strand.
ATGGTTTTAAGATATAGGTCGAAAAACTTAATCCCCTTGTTCATTAATGAACACCTGATCTGATTATTTTTTAAACGTGTAATAATATGTGGGTTAGCCAACCCAGAAAAGGCAATGGGATGAACATAAATCGTATCACATTATATACGATATAATCGAAAACATAGTTATTGGTTACATTTCTGACAACCTTCTCAAAGACAAGTTTATGTCCACACGTTTCCTATATATTTTTTTTATGGGATGAGAGGTGATCTAAATTACCAAATATGTGTTTGTGTTCCGTATACTTTACTAAAAGCAAGAATACATCCGCCAAATTCATCTTCACAATCAGCCTCTTGTGATGCCATTTACTTTATCAAAGCATCTTAAATCACTGAATTACATGTCTAGGGGAAATTTTTGCACTGTGGCCATGTCCCCCACAGTAGCGTTCCTGGGGGGGTGCGCAAGGTGCGGGCCACACCGGGTGCCAAAAAGCAAGGGGGTGCCAAAACTCCGAGCGAAGCGAGGTTTTTTTGAAAAGTAATTTTGGAAATAAAAAAATCAGCATTCAAATAGAATTTAGACTTCAACTGTTAAACTTCAACTGGAAGAATAGAAAATGTAATACTTTAAAAAAAGTCAACATATATTTTACGATGAAAATCTTCTGCTAGGCATAATTCTATTTGCTAATAGTACACCAACTTTGGATATACGTCTGCTTTAATTTCAGTTGAAATAAATCCAGCACGGACGCAAAACGTGCCGCTAATCAGAATAAAATTAGCAGTTAACGTGTTGTAGAACAATATGAAAAGTAGTTGACGTGGGGTAAACATTGGCCCACTTGGAATTTACAAACGGGAAAATTCACTCCTGCAAATTATTTGAAAATTAACTTATGCGCATATTTTACTTAAATTCAGATTTACTAATTAGTAGATTTCTAAAAAAAAAGTCGGGCTCGCTACGCTCGCCAATCTCAGCTGTTTACAGACACAACAAACTTTTTACCACATTCTGTTAGACGTTACGGGTTGAATATATAACTTTCACTCTACGCGAAATATTGGCTTTCTGAAATTTTGATTTTCAAGTGTCACAAATTCTAGTGATGATTAAGCTTAAGCACCCGTATTTACAATCTCTGTTAGCATAATATTTTTTTGTATGCATTACTGATACCAAAAGTAATAAATAAATGGTGCTTAGTAAGTTGGCTCGCGTCGCAACTGATACTTGGAAAAGTTTTGAATTTGATGGATTCTCTGAACATAAGCTTAATATTGCGATAATTGTGGTTTAAAATTAGAACAAAACTGCCAAATGGTTGTCATTTATCATACAGAATTAGCTTACATAAATGTAAGTACATATTTTGCCCAACAATTTTAAAGTAAAACGAAAACGTGTATTATGTTGCTCAAAATTGATCTGAGAAAAAATACCTTCAAAATGAAGGTGTTTTGCAATCAGGGAATTCAGTTTTGTAATTTAATTTAATGGGCACTTTATGTAATGGTATATTTTCCAGTGCATATATAAATCGAGGCTGGAAAAACTCGTTTTTGTTTGGGGGGGGGGGTGCAAAAATTATCTACCGGGTGCTCATAGGTCCAGGAACGCTACTGGTCCCCCACAACAACTGCCTTTTATTGTCTTGGTTGGCTGGTAATGGACTGATGATGTACTAAATTGTCAACATGACTCAACACTTGTAATCAACACTTGTATAAGTTTCATATTGCCCCAACCCAAATTTCAAGAACTAATACGACCAAACTAATATTGGACAATGCTAGTTATTACGCACAATGTGAAGGTGCTTTCTGCATGATAACGATAACTATCAAATTGTGCCAGTGATATGATTGATATGAGCTACAGTGTCTATCAGATTAATAACATTGTATTTGACTGGATGGATGGATGGACTGGATGGGATTTTCGGGATTCTCGTGCAAAAAGTCTGAACGTTGTTAGCTCATGGTTGGAGGTGCTCTCATTTAAGCCTAGGCCAAGCTCATAATCTAGTCCAGTAGGAAACAAAAATTTTCAGTTAGACTTAATAAATTGTCCATACCTGTAATCCTGGGTTATATGGATTTCAAAGACATTAAATTAAGCAAGTGTCGAAGTTAGATGAGGAACATTAAAATCATTTTGGGAGGACGGACGATTGGAGTTTAGTTTTAAGTAAGGCGTTGTTATTATTTGTATATCGACTTTAATAACGGCTTAATTTAAGTATAATAAATACAATTTCTCATGTTGTTTTGTTATGCAAATCATTTAGTTTGTATGTGTTTTAGATAAAAACTCAGTCAGTATAAAACAGATTCGATCCTGGGTGCACTTTTGCTGTAGAAATGAGATCAATGCAACATTAAATTTAGATTGATATTACTGTTACGAAAAAATTACGTGACTATTTAAATTGACGTAATTGGTAGGAATTCAAATTTGGAACTTTCACACTTTCCATCACAACTTTATTTCTATTTTTTGGCAAAGAATTCATTAGGATCATTTGCTAATTTTAAATTGATGGGTATAGAACACTTCAAGTCACAATGCATTTGACTGTTCAATAAATCATTTATGTAAGCAATATCATTTATAGTAACTGCACAAGTATTGAATATGAGGTATAATGGGAAATATGAAGTTTAAATCTTACTGGATTTGGCGGAAGATACCTTCCCCAAACTGAATCGGTCCCAGGAGACTATTACGAATCTCTGCGAGAATCTTAAATTATCTTCATGTTTGTAATATGCTAGGTTGGCACAGATCCCATTTTATGACAGACAGATAGAGAGGAGCAAATGGTCTGGCTGGGGTTTGTTGCAAAATAAATTATCACTTTCAATAACCAGTTCAAGGGAATTTGATCATTTGTAATGCCAAAAATGTGCAACTATGTAAACAAAAACTTTTAAAAATGAAATCGATTAACACATTACATAGACCCGGGCAACTCCCCCGTTTAACTCGGAAATGTCCAGTGTCTTCATGTGAAAGTTATAGTTATGCAAGGTCATTCCCAAAGTCCTCAATCCTGACCATAATCAAATTCCTGGCATATTCTTACCAGAATCGAAAACCATAATCACGACTATCATATTAGCTTTTTCATAGCTGGGCTAGAAAGCTTTCTACAGTTTGCTCAGCTCTTTTGGAATGACGGGGGAACATGAGCTCGATTTCGGGATACTCCTCCAGAAAGAAATGATTGTAAAATGTCAGTTTGGGGCGTCCGGATCCTCTTCCGTATAAGTATAGTCCTCCGTATCGGTCATATTTTGTGCTTCCTGCTATTGCTCTACTGAGCATCATTTCTCAAGATGCTTTTTTTGGGGGCCAAGATATTTTTTTCAGGACAATGATGAGTCCGAATTAAATATGTCCGAATTAAATATGTCCGAATTGAATCTGTCAGAAGTAAGTTTTTCCGAAAACAGGTTGGCCAAACTACGTTTGTACGATTACATTCTGTCCACATTTATTATGTCCGATTTATTACTTCAAGAAAAAAATTAGTTTAAAAAGCCATTCCACATTCAGTATAAGTCTCAAAGCTGCATTCTTTGTCGGAGAAGATCATATATCTCAAGTGACAACTCCATTACATCAACATTTATGTGTTCGGCTTTTCCGCTCCTCTCATTCAAGTTAAAGCTAAGCGTAAGCTCACATAGGTTTTACGTAGAACTTGTTCGTTCAAGCATGTAAATA
>JAQIXQ010000482.1:0-28224 GCA_034700485.1 Pseudosinella alba
TGGAAACTGACCGTGATTGGGATGGGGTAAATGGCCAGTTCCACATCACAGTTCCATGGCTTGCTATTTTTGACAAATGAGCGGTAATCCAACTGGACACACTGATGTGGCTGAATTTCTTGGATTTTTTGGAGACAAGCCGAGTGATTCAAGATGGATCTGTTTCCATTTTGAAAAGTCCAAATGGAAAGTATTCGGGAATCCTTCTGGGACTTGCCCGTGTGGACAAATCCTACGTCCAATCTCTTGATTAGCATTGGATTGGTCAAGCCCCGGAGATTTAGATCAATCCCTAAAAAGTTGATGCTGTGAATTAGGCAATGCGCGTTTCCAAGGACAGTGGATATAAATTGGCCCAAGTTGTTGATATCGGTTGGGCTACCCCAACTGGAGGATAACTTTTTGGCAAGTGGGGAGGATAATTCAGGAGTTTTTATTAGACTTGCAGGATTACGTGGCAGGTAAGCCTCTTCCCCAAAGTCAGACATGATATAAGGGGAATTCGGTCTAAAGGTAGTGAATAATACTACAAAAATTAGACAAGGGTACATTATGACTAGTTGCTGAACACGAGGACCTAAAATTCAATTAATAATAAAAAAATTATTGAGGGTATTCCACTGGTATAAAAAAGATTGATGGATAGTTAGATATAGATAGATAGACAGAATGAGAAAGTTTGACACGGAATGTGTAAAACTGAAATGCGTCATTTGAAAGTGAATTAAAGACGTCAGATTCAATAACTGAACTGAGTGAATCTTCCAACTTTTATGGAAAGTAAATTCGATACCGCCGTAACTAATGCTGATGACCTCTAAAATGTCATATTAATTACACAATCAACTCAAAAGAGAAACATTTGAATAGATTAAATGACATGCGTTACGAATGTAAATTAATTCGCTACATTTTCATTCAATTCATTGATTGTTACTGAATAGATTGAATGATACTGGAATGATAGGAATGACGTAAGCCGGAACGATTGTTATAATTAATGTAAAGTGGCCCAAATTCATAACCATTAACCATAAATACAATAAACTGGACACAAAAAATTGAGTCCAATTAACTTACTGACCACAACGATATGGAATTGTAATATGTATGTATATTTCAGTGATTATATAAAATATAGACTGCATCCGCACCGGGGATGACCCGAAACCTCGCCAGACCTATATTTATTGGAACTTAACAACGTTCATCCATACAAACTTCTCAAGTAACCGTCGTTGGCTTCTACAACTCCCACCAATTATTTCCGTCATTGTCACCATAAATAAAACCGAAACTTGGTTGGATTAATTTGCATTCATTATACAGTATAAGCCGAATTTAGTCTCCTCAAATATAATCCGAATTGGAATTGGTTATGTAACCAAAGCATTTAGAAATGCACTCCTTTTTGTGTTGGATTTGTTCATGTATTCGTTCATTCATTAGATTTGGATCTGATATATTTGATCTAGTCGCCGCAAAGGTAGAATACTCCTCCGCTTTATAGGTAGAATTTTATATTCGTGCGTCTCAACTCGTCTCACTTCCGACTTTCCGAGTCACAATTTTTTTAAAATATTAAGTTGTAAATTTCCATATGAATCAGTCACTTTTCAATATGCACCCGTGTCTAATTTTCGTCTTGTTAACTACCATTACACCGGTTATATCTTATATTATGACTGACTATGACGAAGATACGTATCTTCCACCTCTTCACGCAAGTCCAATAAATAATCCCGAATTATCGTCAGCTCTTGCAAAAAAGTTATCATCCAGTTGGGGGAATCCAACTGATATCAGCAACTTGGGCCAATTTATTTCTTCAGCCCTGGACCAGACACATTGCCTAATCCACATCATCAACTTTCTGGGAATTGACCTAAATCTGAAGGGCTTGTCCAGTCCAATCCTAATCAAGAGGATGGACGTAGGACTGGTCACTCTGGAGAAATCCGCACTAGGCCCCCAAATGCTTCCAATTTGGAGATTTCAAAATGGAAACAAGTCCATCTTGGAAGGATCGGATTGCTTACATAAAATTCAGCAAATTCAGCCCCATCAATGCGTCCAGTTGGATTACCGCTCCTTTGTCAAAACTAGCAAGCCATGGAACTGTGATGTGACGATCTCAGTTTACCCCATCCCATTCACCATCAGCTTTCAGGAAGACATCAGAAAATTTTGCGATGCTCACAAAACGTGTCAACAAAATCATTATTACCTTCACCCAAAGTTGGAATATCCCCATACATGGTATTATTCCCCAAAGTATTCCATGAGCCTGAAGAAGGTCCTCCCAAGTTCCGTTTCGGAGATCCGAATATTTCTAATTAATTCCCAATCATTCCAAACTTTATTGCTGGTGGAGCAACATGCCACCATGCGTGACTGGATTGAGGCCAAGAGCTACTTCTTCGTCAAGGTGATAACAATCCAATTATATATTTTGAGTGTGTCGCCCAGTCCACAGAATCAAGTAGCTTTGAACAGATCGTCCATCATAGATGATCGTATCTTGACGGTTGAATTTGGGTTTGAATGGGGCCAACACTTCTGTAACATTATCGGAGGGGAAGATGCCACAATGAAGTGGATGCACCTGGCACAAATAATTAAAAAGTATAAAAAAGGCAAGGATTTGATCAAAATTCACATTGACCACAACCCAGTTGCCCTTTTCAAGAAAGGTCGAACCGACAAGTTGGATTTTGGTGGTCATTTGAGAATGTGCCAGAATCTCTTCAGAAGTATTACCGGCTCCGGACTGAAGAATGTCCCTGCCCAGTTTCCAGAACCAGAGGATCAGCTCCAGCATTTGGCGGCTTACTTGTGGACAAGCATCTGGAAGAATTACACATTTCATAAATCTGGAGAGAGGGAATTATGTGACAATGGGAAAAGGAAAATTCATAGCGATGTCGATGTGTATGAATGATGCGGGCATCTTCGTTAGACCAATGTTGTTTGAGTCTGCAGACTACATCCCATATCCCCATCACCTCCCACTTTTTATTCCGGATAAATTCAATGCGCTCCGATTTGTTAGTTGCGGGAGGAAGACAATTCATCCAATGGCGTTTGGAGAACTCACGAGGGTTTACGATGAAGAAGTTTGGATAGGCATTTTTGTGGGAATATTTGTTCTTGTGCCGATTCTAAAATTCAGCTCTGGGAGGCCAACGCTAGGACACCTTATGTCTATTCTCAAGGTGCTTCTGGAACAAGGTAGCCCATTCCCATCCCGGGCTTTTGCCAAGACACCCATGAAGATACTGGTTGGAACGATGGTACTTATCGGAATTGTGCTGAGTAACAGCTACAAGAACACAAATGTGTACAACATGATCCTCCCCAGTGAAGCCGTTGTCCTACGAGCGCTTCCATGAGCTGCTCCGCGATCATTTCTCTAATGCGATCTCTCTAATGGTTCTTTCGGGGAACTATACCAGGGCAAGAAAATTAACCGGTCAAGGTGGCCTACTTGGGATGAAATTATCAAGAATAAGCTTAGCACGGAAATGGGATTTTATGAGAAAGAAGAAAGCATCTTGTACCGGTTTCTGTCCGGGTGCAACAAAACAGCTCTCATTTTGCCTGCATCTGCATGTCACAATTACACGAAAAGATTGAAACTGTCGGGTGGTACAGTTATGGATTCATATGTTAGTGTTGGGAAAGAAACCTATTTTGAGCCAACCTTGTCATATTATTTGCATGGGATCTACCCTCCATTTTTAATAAAGCGGATTGGACATTTTAAGGAGTCGGGAATTCAGGACCGGTGGATGAACCTTCTTTGGATGGTCTCCAATCCCGATAAGAATGTTCATCATCAGTTTGGGAAAGGGGCACCGTCAGCGGCAACGCTGGAAGGGAATATTATTGTCATTTTTGTCATTCTTCTGATTGGCCTTTGCTTTTCCTCAATTAGTTTTGGGGTTGAGTATTTATTTGTCCAATTTGGAAGATGTTGTCGCTACTGCTGTAAAAAGAATCTAAAGATATAAGGAACTTGTTTCCTGTTTTTAATCGTCGTCTTACACAGAATTGTCCAACTAGATATTCTACTCTGTAACTTGAAGTTTCCTTTGGGTGATCTGGTGTACTTTGTTATTCTTTTCATTTGAACTTTTTAAATGATTACTGCGATTACGATCGATAACGACATTACATGTTCGCTAGACGATAACAATAACACGGCATCCATATCCGTAACACAATAGGTAGTTGCTTTGCGAAAGTTTCGAAACGTTGTGAAAATGCAAACGTTGACGTGTTGCCAACTAGTAGATTTTCCTGGTTAAAGTTATTCCATAGAAGTAGGGGAGATCCCTGAGCTGTTATAATAAATAAATTTATAAGTCTCGACCATAGCATATCACGTGTGCTAAACGGAGCTAGACCATTATAAAAAGATTCCATCCACGTGGTGGCCATATGCATAATCCTAAAAGTTATCTAGGTATGTTAAGTAAAATTCACGGCTAGCGCTACACTAATATTTAACGAACTTCCTTGTCTTTTAGTGCAGGCATCCATCCTACTTCTTATACTAGAATTATATAATATAATACATGCCTCCTCCCTCCCAGCCTTTCTCAGTCCTTGTCTACATTTTTTATAGTTACGAATCATATCATAACTTATGATATGGGGAGAGGGAAGGAGACACAAACAGCCATAAGCCATATATTATTCCATATCGTTATTGAACTTTCTTCGTAGCTCCCTGAGACGATGCTTGCGGCTTATATAATTACCAGAAACTTGTATTTATTTATCGACTATTTGATTAGCTAAATCAAATGTATGTGGGTATATGTCTAAATCTTATCGTTAGTTCGGAAGCAAAACCAAAAATATTGATGGTTTTTGACTCCCATAAATTAATTCACTTCTTATGAAGAATTGATCATGAAGAGGAAGTGTCAATTTACAGAATGATAATTTGCGCTAAAAGTTGAGTAAGAGTATAAAATCAAATCCTTTCTGTTGTTGATATTGATGATCAAGAACAAACAAAGTTACAAAATCACGTGATCCTGAGCCTGTCGAATTAGACACACCGGATAGCCATCATCCACCCAATAAGGACAAGAAAAGTATAATAGCATGAGTTAAAGTAGCATTTTAATTATTAATTAGGTACGTATTCCGTTGTTCCAAAAGCCAAACCATTCGTTTCTCCATCATCTTGTTTGTCCATTTAGTTCATTATTGTATGCATCATTTTAGCTAAATCCGAAATAAGGTATAATTTACATGTAGCTTTGTCATATCTTCCTCACGTGCAACTTTCTCCTTTTCAAAACTACCCAAAACAAGTAACTTATATAAATTGTTTGGATGTTGACAACCGGGCCAGACCTACATAGATAGGAGTCACCACTAAAACTCTTTCAAGGTTGCCTCATCCACCTAATTAACTACCGCGGAGTGAACTTCCCTCCACCATTTAACCAATTTAATGCTAATTGAATTCGAATATATTGAGTGTTCAAAGTACGTAGTATTTGGAATGGATTTTAATGGAGAAAAGTATGCAGAAATTGGAAAGAAAATTTGATCAAGACAATGCATTTTTTAGACAATGGGCTTAATGTATTTAACTTTAGATGAAAATATCAACATGTTTGTTGCGAAAAGCATACATTGTGATTGTATAACTAAATATAATGTATGACGCTGAACCACACGTAACAACGACCTCATAGATAAACTACAAAGGAAAAACACTGAAAATGAAGCAAAAAAGCCTGTTCAAAGTCAAATTCCCCTGAAACTTAATTTTAATTAATTTATAATTCAATTGACGAAATTAAATTAACCTCAAATAAATTATGAAACCCTGAACGGCACATGTATAAAAAATCCATTCCGAAATGAATCCCAACACAGCAGAAAGTAACCCACCTAGCAGAAGTGTAAATATAACAAAAATGTTTCCATCTAGGGAAGAGGCACTCGCTGGTGATTCCCCGTCCGAACTGGAGACTATAAGGTCGGAGCTGAGATATGCTTTCGTCTTCGATATAGTTTCCAGTATGCTCATCCACCAATCAACAATCCCCGACTCCTTGAAACTTCTCAGCCTGATAATAACCGAAATTGGAATCAGTTGCACAAAATGGATTTGGAACCCGGGAAGAAAGTACAACTTCTTCCCTAAACTTACTTTGTCTCCCAAATGGCGCGAGTAGTTATGTACTGATTTGGATGGCACCACTAATGCCGTTTTGTTACATTGGATTATGGATTTCCGTAATTCTTCTTGCTCCAAGTCAATATATAGCTTCTGCATGGCTTCGATGACCGAAAATATTTTCCAAAATCCCTTTTCTCTGATTCCAAGTCTCTGAGTGCAGATTTGCTCTGTTCCACAGTATTCGCAAGGATGTTGTTAGGATGCAACTTGGTCTTGTTGTAAATGAGCTCCTGCATAGTCAGAACATCATTGCTTTGATAATTTGAATTCGAATATTCGTTATAAGATTTTCTGCTCCAAATCCCTGAAACCACCATGTGGTAAGGTGACCATTTAATATGAGTGGTGTTGCTAACTTCCAAAATGTTTTGAATACTTCCGTTACTAGTGCCTAGAAAGTCATTGATAGCATACGGGTTAATGCTAATATAATTTGTGGTTGTATAGATACTAAAACCGTAATCGAACAGTTGTTGGAATGTTTCGAAATGTAGAGGCTTCCGTTTGGCGACCATTTTGTAGACATTGCTATTTTTGTAACCGTTACTCAGAACGATCCCAACTAATAGGAACACACCAAGTAACAAACGTACCGGGGTGCCTGCGGATATTGTGATTCTTGGGTAAGGGTCTCCTTGTTCCAGGAGAACCTTTAACAACGAATACGCTCTGACTGAAAAGTTGTGTTTATCAGATCTAACTCTCACCAATTTCCAAACTAAAGCAATGGCAATCAGGGACGCAATAATATGGCCCCATACATACACATCGTAAATGTTGACAAGTTCTTCAAAAGCAAAGGACTGGGTGCCCCTGTAGCCGCAGCTGACAAATCGGACAGCGTCAAGCGGATTGGGAATGTTAAGTGGGAGGTGAATGTTCCCGTTTTCCCTCAATACTATATAAAGGGCTGGAATCGGAATCTGAGCTAAATTTTTATGAACGAGAAAACTACGAGCAATTGTAAATTTTTCCAATTGTCCATTCACACAGACGCTCACCATCCCAGGAGCTGTCAATCCCCCGCTCCCATAGCTGTAATTTTGCATTATAGAAGTCATCAAATGGGCTACGACGTGGCCCAACTGGTCTTCAGAACTTGGAAAGGCAGTAACCATGCTTAAAATTGAGCCCGAAATTTCTCGGTCGGAATAACCACGGGACAAATGGCTTTTGCAAGATTCGAAATGCATCTTCAAATTTATTTTGCCCAAAACGAACATCAGTAATCCCCAATGATGGTTGTCTGACCTTGTTAGGATTTGATGAAGTCGAGTACTTTCATCATTAGAAATGTCATTCGATATCATGTTCATATAGACACCTTCCAAATTCGCAAATCCTGGTAAAACTGTACTTAGGTAATGTAACGATGTTGCATGATATGTAGATACAGTACCTGTGTGTCCGTCCAAGGTTAATTTTGCGATGAAAAATGCCCTGTTTTGCGCATGCATTCTCCAACTCCCGCGGATGTGAATCATGGAGCGACTAATCCATTTTCGGATTAGAGCCTGCTCCTTATATATGAGATTCCACTTTTCCATCGGAATGGCAAATATTTGAACTGTTGGCAGCCTGCTGGGTAGCAATTTTCCAAAATCGACATCAAGTTTGGTCGTATCCCTTTGGTGAAACCAGAAATTGGAGCCTACATCATACGTTGCCAAGGACTGGAAATGTACTATCATTTGCACGTATGCTTCTTCAGTGATAATTGGAGGGAACAAAGTCACCTCCACCTGGCAACTAAATGGCTTGGAAATTACAGAAAACTTGAAAAAGTCAATAAGTGAACAGCCCTTTGGATACTTATCTCTTAACGGGTCACCAGTCTCATTTGGGAAGAAACAAGAGGATATCAGTGTATTTTGGTTTTGACGATTACTGGCATAGATCCACTGGAAGGGCCGAGTTTTGACAGGGTCCAACCAAGACACATTAATAATGGCAGGCACCAACTTCCGAATGATTACGGGTCGGTCTATCCGAGCAATATCGACTCCCCTGTAATTCGTGAGAACGTTAAGGCAATTGTCACTATTGCCCAAAACTTTGAAGTCTGGAAAGCTGACTGGCTGGGTAACTACAGGTCCCCATATCGAGAATATACTTTGTGAAAAATTCTTCAAAATGGCGTTATTAGAAGGAGTGCATACGTTTATCTCGTTGAGTATATTCTTATTTAAGTTTTCGCTTGGTTTGTCTTGTCCTTTGACCTGATAGTAACCCCATGACATGATTTTGACGCAGGCTAACCAATATAAGCAAATCTGCTGAACTCTATAATTTTTGCTTGCCATTTTTATTTAACCACAGATCATAGTGTGCAGAACAAAGATAAATACCGGAGGATGTGCAAAAAATGACTACAACAACTCACTATTAGTAACCCTTTTCTAATCTAATATGCTCCTCAGCTTGCCAGTGTTTGTGATCCCCAGGTATCAGTAAACTATTTACTATGTAAACAAATTTGTGCAATTCCGTCAATTTTTGTGATCTTTGCACACGTTCAGTATCCCAAATTCCCAAGTAAACTAAGTTATCCCTTCTATAATTAAATGGTTATTTACTTATCCGATGTTCCAACCTTAACCCAAGCATTCCTTTAAAAATGTATGCGAGACAATGTTAGCATGTGGTGTCGTTCGTAACTGAGAACTATAACTGATGTATTTTTGAAAGTGGATCAATTCGACACCAATATAGTCGCTCACTCAATGACAAGAAAAATAAATGCTGAAACTTACGATGATTACGTACATATTCTAAATCGAATTTCGGTATTATAATGACTAATGGTCGATTTGATTCGCTTGTGCAGGCATAGGACGTTGACGTATTTACTTTCGTTAGCCAATCAGGTTCATTTTATGATAAGACCTCTAAACGTTTATCATGGTCACCTTTACGGCTTTAACTTTGCAATGTCAAGGTTATATTTACTATGACTTTTTTCGCTAAGCTACGTGATATGGTGTGGGGAATGGACGAATAATTGTTAATTCTATATTGAACATTTTTGAGTATACTTGTTCAGCACCGATTATCAGCCCAGCCAATTGAATCATTTTCTTATCTCAGCTCTGTTTCTGCTATGATTTTTTTTGCCGGTGGACACGCTCAGTTGACCGAAGAAGAGAGAAAATGTATAACCTTTGGATGACCTGCTTTCACATTCGCCATTTTTTCGAGTTGGGCTTTTGAGCATAACGGTTTTGCTCAAAGGCCCTAAATATGTAAGTTCACCACATATGATGAACTTTTACATGAGGAATTTTCATACCCGTTAATGCTCCGATGGTTGGAAATGGAGTCCCTTGTTCCAAAAGAACTTTCAAGAGTTGAAATTGAAATGCTCTGGAGAAAATACCATCGCCACCAAATGGATTTCTTACAAGTACACTAATATATTCGATACAACTGAAACACATGTGCTTTATGCAAAGATATAAAATCGACCATCCTCTTTAACGTGAGTAGAATCAAATTCCCGAATGCGCAATCGTTTAGTTATGATCTTAATTAAAACTATGCACCGTGAACAGTCACACAATCTTACAGAGTATCACAGTGTATGTAAGCCGATACATAAGAAATTGACTCCATAAATGAAAGCAGGAGAGTGAATGCGGTCAGACAGACAAACATTTTAGTAAATCCCTACATACGCTTTCAGCTCCGTAATAAATTAGTCACGCAATTCAGAGTCGGTTATCCGGTTATATGTTATCTTAAGTTATGAAGTTGTGCAATTATGCATTTGATCCGAATCACATTCCAGTTAGTTAATGACAAGCTCCATTATAAATACAAAAGCACTAAACCCGATGCATCCCAACCAATACATTAGAATGCTTTTATAAACGTCCACAGAAATTTGGGAGAATCCTTCCCCTCTGATCCTCTCCATCTTCGCGGAACAACCCCCCAGGCAGTAAAACAATCTTTTTAGTAATTTACTTCTCATATTATCATGAACTGTCTGCCGTTGTTGGAATATTTGATCATTAACTACAGATATGTTATTGTTGTTGGAGTGTAGCTCTTTGTAAATGCCAATTGCTCCCCCAAATTCTTTTTCAAGCCTGTCATGCTCTAGCCAACGCAGGAAGAGGCCAGATTGCTCCACCTGGGCAACACCCCGGAGAATCATCGGATATAAAAAGTTCCTTTCCATGATCCAAAATGTGCTACTGCTGAAGACCTGGATTGGGACAATATTTGAAACCAAGTAATTGCTAAACATTTTGAACCAAGTGATGATCCTATTGATGATCACGTCACCGTCAATCAGCGTTAGTTGGTCGGGAAGCTGAATCCTTTCATCCATATTTACTTGTGCTGTTCCATTTTGTAAGGTGGAGGAGACGAACTCATTGAAAAATTCTGAAATCCAGGTAATTCTCATCCTTAAGCGGTGGTAATGCATTGTTGTAGACGTTTGAACCTCAGCATTGCTAGGAGGAATGACGACATTTTTGAAGCAGGAATAAATCAAGTTGCCTTCCTTGCAGTGGGTCAGTGTCCCAATCATAACCTGACTCTCCACCAGGGACTCCAGGTTGTCCGGGATCCTTGGCAGGATATTTACCGTCAGGGAGGAAAACAGGCCGGTTTGATAACCTTGAGATATAATCAGAGATAGGAAACTCCATGAAAACCATATCCAAATTAAAGCCAATTTCCCAACTTGGATTAAGCCTTTGGTGGAGAAGCCTTGGCCCAGTAGCTGGACATTTAACGCCACCCAAATTTTACCGAACACCCCAACCCATTCCCGTCCCTTCCATATCGGTTCACTGGAAGCCGAGGAAGTTGTGGAGAATTTAGCCCATGTGAATATCCCTGCGGTGGCACAACCCGTGCTAATTAGCATAATCCAAACGGACCATTCAAACGGCTTCAGTATCCCGTTCAGCCGTTGTTCCGCCTGATAGCTTACTGCGCTCCTGTAAATGATAGCAAAGGAATGGGTGGCCACAGTCGTGCTAAATACGAGCCACTCCCAAGCATTGCGGAAATGGCTAACATTTGTGCCCATTACAAACCTATTTAGTTGGAGTCTCAACGGGGGCAGGATTGCTAAATCATGTCCAAGTTGGGAAGGACCTTCAATGGTGAAATTCAGCTTACGCCCTATCATCAGTAGGGAACATAGCCAAGGATGGATTTTTTGGGGGCTTACCCTTCCCCAATTTAAAACGCATTTGGCAGCCTCCCCACGGGGGATATACTTTTGGAAAATTGGACCTTTGTATGTGTATGGTTGAAAGTAGATTCCGTTTAAGTTTCCGTGGAGAATATTCCAGTGATCCCCAATTTGCTGCAATGATTCCACCGATTTCTGAATAATCGGAATTAAAATTAGTCCAGTTTCTATATCAGAACTTCGGCAAGCTATGCAAATAAAGGAAATGTGATTAAAATCGCAAATTGAAATAAAGATCGCCCCGCCCATTCTCATATTATTTAGATGGAGGACAGTGGCAGAGGTTTGCTGATCAAAAATGGGCTTTCTTCCTTCCAATCCGACCGTGTTCAGAATCCATAAAAAATCTGGAGGGATGAGATCGTCACTAATTTGCGTTCTCACGATCCTTTCCATCCTTGTCGGGAGGATGACGTATACAGTGCAGAAAGTTAGTTTGTGTCGTCTGCTGGACATAATCATGGATTGTTTTGAATATTTTGGGGTCGGATCCATATCCAGCATTTTAAATAGGAGTTGATTGTGCTCTGTGGTAAACTGGTTGCGCAAGGTTTGAAGTAGCTGGTCATCATCGTTGCCAAGAAAATCGATATTTAATTCTTCTCGATTAAATTCCTCTTTTTCAGCTACCTCTTTGCTCCTATTATTCTGTGGAAAGGGAGAGGGTTTGTAATGGTGGAATGTTATTGTACATTCTTTAAACAACTGGAGAAATTGAGGGAAATTTGGAAATGGGGATGTTAATCCTGAGGTAAAAAATATGGTAAGTAGTACAATGTCTGAATTCATGTCAGTGGGTATTTATTTGTATTTTGATGTCAACGGAAGTTGGGCTAATCAAGTCAAATTGAATTTTGGTAAATTGTTTCTAGAAATCCATTTCCAAAAACATATTGCACTTTTTCTCCAATTT
This sequence comes from Pseudosinella alba, assembly GCA_034700485.1. Classification (NCBI taxonomy): domain Eukaryota; kingdom Metazoa; phylum Arthropoda; class Collembola; order Entomobryomorpha; family Entomobryidae; genus Pseudosinella; species Pseudosinella alba. Next base: position 12,340 of record JAQIXQ010000482.1, read on the forward strand.
GAAGTAAGTGAAGTATTTGTTGCCAGTGGCTAAGCCGCAAAATGGCAATGAGAATGTATGACCTGCACGATGGCGCTTTTTATTTCAACTTCAAATGTCTAGCATTCATACATTACTGACCGATACCATCAACCTGCTTGTGATCGTCACACAAATTATTACAAATTGCTTGTTTCTATGCACAAAAAGGAGCCAAGCCTTAGTGGAAATGTGAAATGAACCTTGGAACCTTCCAAATGTTGGAGAACAGGTGTGATCGCTTAGTTTGTTCTTGTTTGCTCGTTGTTCTTGCTCAGTAGCTAATTTACTTACATCGTTAGTGAAGCAAAATGGCCAACTACGGGTGATGTGTGTTTATTTTGTAATTTCAAAACTATCTTCTCGAATTATTTATTTTCAAAATTGGTAAACCGACGAGAAAATTCTGGATCAATAAATTTGCGTATTGCATGCTGATATATTGAATAAAATTTAATTATTTGGATTGTGTATCCCGTTAAGAAGAATATCCGCCATTATTCTCACTCACTTTCGATTGGTTTGCAACTACCCTTTGGGTTGTTGCAAATATTATCGAATTTTGACAGATAGAAACATATGCAACAGCATCGGGTCATCATCATATTATGAAAAAATTCTTAAAGGATTTCAGGGTCAGTTAACATGTTTTATCTTGCGCATTTATACAATTACATATGTACACTAGTTAATCCTGATCAATCATATTAATATTCCCGTTAGCTAATGGCAAGCTCCATTATAAACACAAACGCACTAAACCCGATGCATCCCCACCAATACATACCAATGCTTTTGTAAACATCTACGGAGATTTGTGAGAATCCTTCCCCTCTGATCCTCTCGATTTTTCTAGAACAATCCCCCAGACAATAGAATGATCTCTTTAGCAATTTGCTTCTCATATTATTATGGGGTTGTTGTCCTTGTTTGAAAATAACATTCTCTTCACCTATGCTGCCGTTGCTGGACTTCATGTCTTTGAATATGCTAATTGCCCCCTGAAATTCCTTTTCCAGCCTGTCATACTCCAGCCAGCGCTGAAAGAGTCCAGATTGCTCCACTTGAGCCACTCCCCGAAGCACCATCGGATGTAAATAATTTCTTTCCATGATCCAAAACGTGCTTATCCCAAATGACTGGACAGGGACAACACTCGAAATCAAGTAATTGCTGAACATTTTGAACCAAGTTGAGATCCTTTTGATTACAACATCACTGTCAATTATCGCTAATTGGTTGGGGAGCTGAATCCGTTCAGCGTTATTCACCTGAGCAGTTTCATTATGCAATGTCGCGGAAACGAATACGCTAAATATTTCAGAAATCCAGGTAATTCTGATTCGTAAATTTTCGAAGAAATTTATACCGCCGTGCGCGTTTTCAGAATTGACTTGGGGAATGACGATATTTTTAAAACAGGAATATGTCAAATTAACTTCCCTGCAATTGGCTAGCGTACCCACCATAATGTCACTTTCCATTAGGGACTCCAAATTTGCTGGTGTCTTAGGCTGAACATTTACTGTCAGGGAGGAGAACAATCCAATTTGATATCCTTGAGATATGGTCAGTGCTAGGAAGCTCCATGAAAACCAAATCCCAAGTAAAGTCATTTTCTTAACTTGGATTGTATTTAGGCTTTTGCTGGAAGAGGTTTGGTTGAGCATTTGGATGTTTAATACCGTCCAAATTTTACTAAACATTCCAAACCATTCTTGACTCGTCCACTTTCGGCGACTTGAAGATGTTTCGGTTAATTTAGCCCAGGTAAATATCCCAGAAATTAAACTGCTTGTTATAATTAGCAAAATCCAGACCCATAACTCAAACGGCTTCAGTATTCCATCGAGGCGTTGCTCCGCTTGGAAACTGGCAGTGCTTCTGTAAATCACGCTGAAGGAATAAGTTTCAACGGTTGTCCCAAATATGAGCCACTCCCAAACTTTATTGAATTGATTGACATCCGTGCCCCTCACAAATCGATTTAGATGAAGTTTTAACGGAGGAAATAGAATTTCATTTTTCTTTTTAGACTCCGCACACTCCGCAGCAGGATCAATTACTGAGAAATTCAGCTTTCTCTCAATCATCAGAAGGGAACACAGCCATGGATTGATTTGTTGGGGGACCCTCCTTCGATGTAAAATACAGTTGGCAGCGTCCCCAACAGGAATATATTTAGGGGGAATTGGACCTCGATATGTGTGGGGTTGAATGTAAATGTTGTTCAAATTGCTATGGATGATATTCCAATGATGCTGGATTTGCTGAATCGATTCTATCTGTTTTGGAACGGGAATTATTCTATTGTTGGGATCATTGCCAATTCCACAACTAATGCAAATGAAAGAAATTCGCTTAAAATTCCAGATTTGCATGAAGATAACCCCACCCATCTTCAAGTTGTTTAGCTGGAGAGAAGTTGATACCAAATCCTGAGATGATGTTCGGATCTTATCCAATGCAGTATTTAGGAACCATAAGAAATCCGGGAGAATGGTCGCCTCATAGTTGCTACGACTTTTTACAATCGTTTCCAGGGACGTTGACAGGAGGATATGAACTGTACAAGGGGAGAATTTCCGGCGGCTGGAGGATAGCGATTGGTTAGAATTTTTCGAGGCTAGATCCATATTGCCCGTGATTTTAAAGAACATTTCATTATGTTCTGTAGCAAATCTATCACGTAAAGTTTGAAGTAATAAATTGAAGTCAGTCAAAGGAGGCCCAAAGTCAATTGAATTTAATTTCTCATTTGGAGTTATATCGCCTTTATGAGAAGATGGTGATAGAAAATGACAGAAAGTTATCGTGCACTTTGTGAACAACTTGATAAATTGAGAGAAGTCGACGAATGATGATGAAACTTCCGGAGGGTGCGACATAATTAGCAACATGATAATAAACAACATATTTCTGGGTTTCAACTTTCATAGAAAATTTAAATTTAAAAAGAATCAGGCAAAATATAACATACGTATGATAGAAGGGCAACGTCAGCAACTACTTCCAAAATGGTCAAGTTTTATTCTCAAAAGTGAATACTTCAGTTTAATATTCAATTCCGGTATGCATACTCAATATACGTAAGAGGCTAACCCAAACGGCTGACCAACAATGCATTTCTTAACGGATGAATAATTATTGCATAATTGATAAGAAAATACATTTTGGCAACTATTGTTATATATAATTGGGACAGTTTGTCTTCTCGACTTACGAAAACTGGCATAACTTTTGCGTAACAATGGAAAACCAATTAGTGAGAACGGAGATGATTAGAGCACCAAGATGAACTTTGACCGAATGACAAGCTCCATTTTTTCATTTTAATATCCTTTGTGAATACAACTCATTCTGTGATGATTCCCGATTGGTTGGTGGCCCTATCACGACAATGAATCGACAACATTGCATCATCCTCACCAAGCTTGACAATAATTAGTTTTTGTTGTAAGTCGGAAGTCGTAACTCATCCGTAGCATACTTTACTATATGATGGATATAATTTGGAGATCTTAATGACTTCACTTAAACGGTGAAGTAATTAAATCTCACCATTCATGAATTCTATACAAATATTCTGGCATTGAAAATTAAGTTATCTATTACGAAACTACTAGGGAGAATCAAATCTTGCCAAAGCACTTAATTGACCCCACACTGCCAATGATATTCATCTTAATCATTAAATAAAAATACCTTAAATTAGACAGAGGCATCTGTTTCATATCACCCCATCTCATATCACTAACATCTTAGCATAATACAATGAGTATTTGCATTACCATTTCCATTAGCTAGATTTAGTCAGGTTTCTCAAGAGAACATGATATGAAATACAGACGTTTTGCGATTGGCGATTAGTAAAAATTTTAATACTGTCAATGTCTATCATGTGTGGGTCGACAACGAGGGAAAGCTAACATAAAAACGACAAAGGAAAAGAGAGAAAGCCTTTTGGCATTTAGGCATGGACATATTCACATGATCAATATTCTTATGTTGGATAGTCACCTCCAAATAACCTTTTTCATAACGATGCCCACTAAATACGCCATCCTCCATAAAATCAATAAAATGTTTGCTCGCTCGCCTCACTTGTCCTGTCGTATTGACTATCTATCATCAATTCACACACTGCCCATATCAGTATATCAGATAGAACAAGTCTTGCTACCTATGCAATATACCTAGTAAATATACTGCCACTAAATGTCTTCATAGGTATTATTATTGATTCACAAGTAGCAACATTCTCTTCATTTCCAATTCCAACAGACACATGTATTGCTAAATAGAAAAATTGTCACAAGAAAAGGTAATAAGAAAAACAAGTTGTATTTTTTGTAAAGCCACGATATTTCCCTTAGGACATGAACTTCCCCAGCTCATCTATCGATCCAGTCAGTTTACTTTTGCTTTCCTTCCCACTCCAACCAAATAAAATATTTCCTCCGTCCCATCTTCACTACTTTTGCCTACTTATATTTCGAAAGACAATTTTAGCAAATGTCTATTATCAGCATTCACAACGTGGTAAAATTTATCCTTCTCCTTAACTTACTTTCCCCAAACATAAATTCCCTCCCAATCGCCGTTCCATCTCCCGAAGGATCTCAACTGGAGCCCATCGCCACCAGCACCAGAAACGACCTGGGACTTGCTGAGAAGTGCACCGCCAAGCTAATCTTATCTCACGGAGGTGGAGACAACTATCAACTGGAAATAGAGCGTTCCCATAGATTGGCGTTCAAGAGATTTCACGAGCAAACCATTTACTACGAGCATGACTGGGCTCAGAAGATCATCCTGGAGGGGAGGACGCGAAGGAGAGACACATTGACCAACCGGATCTTCGATGAAACAACCGGATCAGGACCTGGATCCGGGATGGATCAAATGATCTGTGACCAACTGGCATTCAAGCTGAAGCCAAATCAGGAATACATTCTGAGGAAGCCTCCTCCAAAGGTGGTGGATTGCTATGCCGCTTTGAGATGTGGGCAGGATCAAGGTCACGGGGAAGGGGTGTCCACATTGGAGGAAATGAGGTGCCCTTTAAGGGGCAAAATTTTCTTTTTGAGACCCTTCTTTATTCAGTGTTCTTAAATGCAAGATTATAAATTCCTCAAAAAATATAATATGGGCATGGAGTATGTAATTTAATTAAATGTTGATTAATTATCAATGTATTTCTCTTTGATAAATTATTTTTGAATAAATTATTTCTATTACTATACTACAAAATATTTTAATTGCGTAATTTTAGTTTGCAACCATATTCATATCTCAACTTAACCCCAAAGCATCAAACTGACACACCCATCCAACGACCGACTAATCAAATAAAACGGTGTCAAATTATCCACAAAATTGGTTGTCCCGAATCTAATCCTGACTTCCTGCATAGCGCTTGACATCTTGTGATACCAAGCTGTCCTCCTATACCTGGAGCAATTCCGAGTGACCTCCAAGCACTTCCTCGACTTGGCCAGCACATCCGCCCCAATTCGGATCACCAAGACTATGCTCAAGCAGCTTGCCAAAATGAGTGGAAAGATCCCAAATCCGGGCATCTCAATCAAGTTGTGAAATTTAACACAGGTGTAGAGACAGGTAACTATGCCAAAGCAGGAGATGAGCATCATCAAGGGGATCATGCCGGATTGAAATACATCGTCAAATATTTTATTCAGGAGGTGGATCTGTCGGTAGAACTGGAATCCGGCATTGTCCCTATCCCGGTCCGGGATGCGTCCAGCAGTTCCAGAGTACCGGTCATGTCTCCCTTCCAGCATTTTTCGAGAGGTCAAAAGATACCTTTCCAAGTGACGCATGGTGACCAAGCAGCAAGAGAACATGTAGAAGATTACAGAGGAGGCCAGTCCAAAAATCAAGTGGGCATCAAACACGGCAATCCCAATCCTGACGAGGCATTTAAAACCGGAAGGGGGAAGTTTACTTAGGATAATGTAGCCCAGGAATGGAGGCATTTCCGGTTTGGCATACAGCAAGCCTCCCAAAAAGGCGGCAGCGGTGAAGCCATGGAGGGTCCCCGTCATTTGGATGAATTTTACCAATGGGTCTGTTTTATCCATTCCTGATGAGTTGGCTGGCGATATTGTCAAAAAAATGAAACGGATTAAAATCTAATTATTTAATCTGCTTGGAAAATGTTTTTTATATATATTTTCCATACCATTTTTCTTTTCAAACTGGAGCAAAGCCGAAATCATATCGATATATCGATCCTGCTTCAGGTGAACATCCAACCTCATCCCAAATGTTATCATATAACCGGTTGCAAACATCAATGACAATATTTTCTCGGATGTTGCCATTTGCCCCAGTGTGAATAGATAGTGGATCATCATGATCATTCCGTAAAGGCCATGAATGGCCAGGTTGAATTGGTAGAATAATGAATGACGTTTTCCCTGGATTCGGATTGGGAGGGGCTGCCCCTTTGGCCAGGCGAACGGGCATGATGACACTCTTTCGAGGATGTAGAGATGAAGCTTTGTGTAATGAATTGTAGAGGAGATCATACTGTCGCTTAAGTTAACATGGGAAATGGAACTTCGTCAAAACTCTTCTGTGAGTTGGGACAATGAGTTTGCTCTACTTCCGTAAGTTATGGAGCCTATTGTCGCAAACACGAATATTTACAATTCTGTACCCCAGATAAAACTCTGAGTCGCAAAAAATACTCAATATTTAATAAGTTGTGAATCATGGGTCATGCCTTAAAATGAGAAATATTTGCCGGTATAATATCTTGACGGACATGGGATGACGCAACATGACGCGTGAGCAAGATCAAGTAAGATATAAGATGGACATGTCTATTAAAAATATGATATGCTGACCATATTAAAATAGGATATGTCTATTCAATTGCTAGTTATGAAGACAAAAGCATGGAAGTTGGACCTCCTAATTTATGTTTATTGGTCAGCCTAGGTCTGTCAATCTGCCTATCTAATCTTTCGGTTTAATTTAGGAATTGCAGAGTAAATACCGGGTTTGTATGGCTGTCCGTTAACACTGCAACCTCGCAATTTCAGTGTTGATAATATGATTTTGATGGAAGTAACTTTGTCCGTTTGTATTTATTTTCATGGCACCTCAATTATATAAGGACCTACCTCTTTTGTTTGTAAATCATACGCTGGAATCGATGTCAGTTGGCAATATAATTTAGTGGAGTGGACTTTTAAAAAATTCTCGTTTGTTCTTCTGTCGGTTTCCAATTCACAGCTCCATTCTCACAGTCCGTTGTAAGCATTAAATATATTAAATATATAATTTATTAAATTTGCTGATATACCAGGCTTACCTAACCTATGTAAATTACAAACGCTAGAAGGTAAATTGAAATAAAGATGGCTATCAATTTCAAAAATCAAAGTAGTAATCAGTAAACCTATTATGAAATTATCATTGACGTGTGGAGGATTGACTGATTGTGGTCTTTTCTGAATGTGTGTAGTGCTGGCCAACTTTCAATAATATTTATTTAGCTATTAGATAGAGCTTAGCAATATTGAAATATGCACAGAAAATCGTAATCATAATTATATCTAATACAATGACAATTCAACTGCAATTTACTTAAACTAGTCTAACAGGTAATTAAGAAAACGAATGACATGGCTTCTTGATTTAAATATTATTTTACTTTCCTACTTTGTTGCCAATAAAACATTCGCTGCATGCTCCACCACCATCCTCATAAACCACAGGAATGTGATGAACTCAAAATGCATGACATGGCCCATGTAAACCCTCAGCTCCTGACAGCTTCTCATCGTCCTCCTCTCAACCTTATCCAAATGGCTCCTCCCTCTCCCAACCACCAACTGGATTTTAATCCCCTCCGAAATCTGTTTCAACTTACCCCCACTCTATTAGAAATAATTAAATGCAATTGTGAAGAGGACCAGAGCCGCCACATAATTAAATGAGTGCAGGTTGGATGCTCAGGTAGGTCAGAGTCAGAGTAGGTCTTGATCACCATCAGCACCTGTATGGAATGGTAGGCAAAGCAAACATTTACAATCCGATGATGGATGGGGCAATGATGAAGCGGGATAGGGGCTTCCGGAGGAAACATGGACATTAATGGACAACGACTTGAAGGACATTTTTTTAAAACAATATTTTGGCTTGGATATCTGACGGGGGAAGATTGAGACTCTCCCAGATTTTACTTGATTTCGACTATTTGCACCATATATAGAACCCGGTTAAAAATCGACTACTTAATCCAAGATTATCCAGGCATATCTATTTTGTCAATCTAATCTGCGCCTAATATCGTGTCGCTTATGAAATGACTAGATAAATGTCCTATATAACAATCGAAGAAGAAAAATGTCCTATATACGTAATTGAAATCGCCCCGGGTCAAAGACGCCATTCTAAAGTCGCCACTCTTTTCAAAGAACTTAGAAAAAAACTACCTCATTTTGGGACGAAGTCGCCACTTCTCGAGAGAAGGGTCCCCCCTTCTTATCGAAATCGAGTTTTCAAAAACCTTCCGAACTTTTAAATAATTTTTTATCATAAAATTATTCGTGTCGAAGTTTTTGACAGAATTTAACATGGGAATATGAAAATACGACATTTTCTCTGATTTTTGAAAACTCACGTCGGTTTCGATTTGAATGAGAAGGGGGACCCTTCTCTCGTAGAAGTGGCGACTTCGTCCTTTTTGAAGTGGCGTCTTTGGAATGGCGTCTTTGGGAAGTGGCGTCTTTGGCCAGTGGCGACTTTGGGTATGAAGCAGGGAAAATATATTCTTGAAGGAAACAATCCCCTCTCACAATCGAATTACCTTATTCTTTTATTGCTATTTACAAAAAGGTTTAGTTTCAGCTCATTTTATTGCATCATCTTGGCAAGATAAAAATTATATATCGGGAATGTAGGTTTGAGCTGAGCTCATATAAATAATTGCTTTTGAGTTATGAAGTCTATTTTTCTTTCAAAATACAAGTAATATTGTGTATTCTGGGAATTAGAATGCTCTTGTTTTTTTAAATACATAATATCTTATGAACTTGTGTAAACAAGTTATTATGCCAAAACTTCCCATCTAGTTTCATAACTTACTAAGGAGCGTAGAAAATATGATATATTGTTCTACATGGAAGTTTTAGCAATTTTAGGGTATTAAATAACCCAAAGGATCGAATAGTTGCATATATTATGTTACTATTACCTTATATACATTTGCACTATATCGGTCTAAAAACGCCGAAAATTATCTTCTTATTTTAATAATATGTTATTAATTCATTTTGTTATGATCATATTATTTGGAAAAGAGTCAAAGAGGCAACTACTTTCTATGCGGCTTCATATTATTTACGCAAACATGTCTCGAAGTCCTAGCCGTATTTGTTGAATTATAACCACTCGATATATTATTATTTTGTAGGCGCAGCAAAGGAGTTATATCAAATCGATTTGAATATATAAGCTTTCGGATAAGTCTTCAGAGTCAAGAGCTATACTCATCTAACAATGACTAATATTTGCTTTGTTTTCACACATTTGCTTTTCAAGGACAGAGCTTCTATTTTGTGAATAATCGAGTTTAGAAATGAATTGGATATTGTTTGAAAAGCAAGAAGAAACTGGCATGGCCCAAGCCAAATTACACAATCTATACATTCCGCCCTTTCCCCAGTATGTATTTGTATTTTCAATAGAAATGTCTACAATTACGAAGAAGTAATCATGTCGGCACTAAAGTGGCACATTCACTATCTAGTAATTTTACACCTATTCCCATACCTCACTCTGCCATTTGAGGTATTGCGAAAGCAGAGTCATCCACTAATTTCCCAATACAAAAGTAAACTATTCCCCAACCGGGGCCGGAACCAGCACCCACATGGACTGGACAATTTGGATCAATTCCTTTCCTCCACAGTTGGCAACTCCCACTGCCTAATCCACATCACCAACTTTCTCCATATCAACCTGAATCTGGGTGATCTGACGGAGCCGGTGCTCATTCAAAGTCTGGAAATTGGTCTGAGCACCAGTCAGGATTCATTAACGGGTTTTCTTGAGCTGTCCTGGACATGGATCTTTTCCGGTTCAAACAGACCCAATTCCACCTCATTTGCACTGTCCAGCAAGTGCTTCAATAAATTTACCACATGGACCGATATATTTCATTGTGCCAAGCTTGACTTCCGTTTCTCCCGATCTAGCAAGCCATGGAACTGCGAGGTGAAAGTTGACCTGTTTCCTCCGTCTTATTTGGACTTCTCCATGGATGATTATCAGTCAACTGGGAACGATAACGTTACCGATGGTGAATATTACTCTGTTAAAAAACATTTGAAGCACCCAAACCCGTGGCATTTTTCATTCGATTCTTCATCCGACTCCAGAATACGCATGCACCTACCAAATAGCCTTACACCAATACACATTTTCTTAGTTCAACTTGAAACCTTTGGAAGGCGCCCCAGGAGGGAGCAGAACCTCATGATTGACAAATGGCTAAGGGATTACTACCAGGATAATGGATTCTACTATGCAAATATTATGGCACGGGTTTTTCTGTTGAGTGCCTCAGAAATAAAGAAGGAAAGAGGATTTTTGAGAATATCTCAAAACGATCCAGTTGACCTGATCCAAATTTGCTTTGACTGTAGTGGAACTACGCTCCTAAAAATCGATCGGGACTTGAAAAATTCTGGTGAAACAAACAAATTGTATTGGGTCGACAAAGAGTCCCTAATTCATTTTATTAAACAAGACCAAGTTTTCGACGGGGAATTTGGCCGAATAGAATTCCGATTTATGGATGCTGCCCTGGTTAAGTACGGGTTTGGTCACCATATGCGTCATTGTGGCAACATATTCAGGTGGTCCGATGGCCATCATAGTTTGGCAACTGTTATTGAGAAATATCCTAAACCAGATAGGCAAATTCACCACTTGGCTGCCTACCTTTGGACTAGTCTCTGGAAGAACTATACGTATCCTTTGAGTGTAGACAGTTCCTGTCAAAATGGTAAACGGGTTAGAAAAACAGGGCATGTCATTGGAAGCAATCATCGTCTAAATGTCGTTTCCCCGACATTATATACCTTCAAAAGTTTTATTCCGTATCCCCTCCTCCTTCCCTTGTCCATTCGGGACGACTTCAATGCCCTGAAATTTGTCAGTTGTGGGGGGAGGGGCGTTGCCAAACTGGCATTTCATGAGCTGGTTCAAGTATTTAGTAGTAAGGTGTGGGCGTGCATATTTGTTTCGATTGTCGGCACTTTGATTATTCTAAAATTACTCGGGCCAAATTTATCATTGTCGAGGGGTTTCTGGACAATGTTTAAACTTCTTTTGGAACAGGGTAATCCTTTCCCCACCTCGATTTTGGCCAGGACTCCAGCCAGGGTGGTTGTGGGTTCTGTGCTCCTAATGGGAATAGTTTTGAGCAATTGCTACAAGAGCACAAATGTCTACAACATGATCCTCCCGAGGCCACCCATCCCGTACCAATATTTCCGGGAGCTTGTCCAGGATAATTTCACCATATATTCCGCCTCATCTGAAGAAATGTATATTAGCGTGTCTGCAAACAAAACATCACTGGTCTTGTGGCAGCATGGGATTCAGGTTTTAAGAACTTTTGGGGTGACGTATGATGCTGTTAAATCACAGATACTGACCTATTGGACCATGGCACGGCATCATTTTAGGGGAAGCCGGTTGGAACTTTTGGAGTTAGCAATGAACCACTCCAGCCTATTTCCCTTGCATTTCTTTAACAATTCATTTGACCAACTAGCTCATATGATTGACTCAATGAACAGAGACGTAGGAAACTATACTTACGAGCTGCTTTACGGCTTTGCCGGTGACATTAAAACGCGCTATCGTTTGGCGGAAGCAAATGCTCTATATCAGTTTCTGAGTGGGTGCAACAAGGCGGCGTTGCTGTTGTCTGCTGCAGAATGTCACGATTATGCCAGAAAATTGGAGTTGATGAAAAAAACGGCAAGGGTTTACGTTGGGAAGGAGACTTATTTTGAGGCGACGCATGGGTTCTATCTGCATGGAATTATTCCTTCGTACCTGGTCAAAAGGGTGGGGCATTTTAAGCAATCAGGGATACAAGAGAGGTGGATGGAGTTATTGTGGATTGTATCAAATCCGAATAAGGAAGTTAAGTCGGATAAATCGATGGCCCCTTCTCCTGCATCGTTGAATGGGAACATTGTCATTGTATTTGTGGTTTTAGAGACTGGTCTGTCTGTGGCATTGGGAATTTTCATGCTGGAACATATAGTGCCAGTTTGGTTATATTTATTTAGCAGAGGAGGAAAATGCACAAGGACGTTTCTGACAAGGAAATGTAATAAAAATGCCAAAGAAAGAATTTCTTTGGCAAGCACCAAACTTCCGGTAACAAAAGCCACATAAAAACCATTTCCGAAGAGAACTAAATAATTTATTCACACAATCAACATTTTATGTGCCCGTTCTGGTCGGACGAATATTTTCGCAACTTGCCCCAAATACATACTTCTTATTTTAGAATTGGTCAATATATTGCATTCTTCAATATAGATGTGTTGATGATGTTAGGCTTGACGCTAATTTCCATCCTAACCCCATTCATCATCACCGCAGCATCAAAAGATCTGCTCGAAAGATACACAATTTACTATTTGGGAGGTAATTATTTCTATTCTTCAAATTGAATTTCTTGAATGATCAAGTCAGAAATTATATTCATTTGCTTTGTTGGTTTAAAAAGCGTTTTATCGATCATTTTTTTTAGGAAACTCGTATGCCACTTTAGACAGTCCCGTTCCCATCAATAAGGGTTGCAATCCCGTTACAAAGACTCCGCTTGGTGGAAATCAAACCCAAGTAGTAAATGGGGATCGGTGTGTGGTCCTTTATCAGCTAGAAAACTGCCAGGGGAATCCATTTTTTCCGGGAAAAGATCCAATGTCTGACTGGTATTTGGCCCTGGATGAAGTGCAATCCTTACGTCATTGTAGAGTGGATGAAATTGTATTGCCCAGGACACACTCCTCCTATTCTTCGGGGAAAAGGAGTGCTACTCCTCTAAGGAAATATGCCATGATATTCATTTTGTTGACAGGAAATTCCCTTAGATTTTTCATTCTATAGCTTATAATATAATATTGTTTGAATTTAAATACTGGATGATGTAATGTCGAATCAAAATTAAATATATGCACAACAAGAAGGAAAATTTCGTACCATTGCCACTGCATCCGGTTCTGCAAATACAGATATAACATTAAAATGATTAAAATGCAAATACTTCTTACAGACAAAACATTTGAAAAACCGCAAGCTCCACGTGCCATCCTCGCAAAAGTAAAATGTTAAATCCCAATTCACCACATCCGTCATTATCATTATTCGTGCAGATAGATTCATTCTTGTGAACTGACAAGGTCAATTTATTTCGGAGTCGTTCGGAGCTTACTGTCACTGAATACATCAGTTAAAAATTTCAGTAAACTCAATCCACTTTCCCATGACTCATTTGCTAGTTTTTTTTTATCCGAAATTCTGTAGTCTTGAAACTGCTGAAATGGCTAGGCTCCGAACAATATTTGACCTGATATTGTTACTTCCTTTTCTTGGTCTGACATGGGCATCACCGGATTCGGAACAACATTACACTTTTTATTTTCTTGAAGGTACTCATTGGAATAAAAAATATATCTGAGCTATTCTTATTGGTAATGTCACATATAACTAATATGGGCTATGCCAGTATTTAATTAGCATTACCTATTTCTTCTAAATGTAGGAAACTAATATGTCACATCCAACAGCTCCAAATCCATCAAGGGATGCAACTATGTCCCCGAAACTCGGCTTGGTGATCGCCAATCCGAAGTCATGGAATGGGACAAGTGTGTCATCCTCTACGCCCAAGCAAATTGCAAGGGTGGCGCCCTCGTAGCCCCACCAGGATTTGACTGGTCCTTTGTTCTGGATGAGGTGTCTTCCTTTCATCCGTGCAATTTGGGTAAGCCATTCCAGTCTGGACAGCCAACACCACAGCGCCCCCACAAACTGAAAAGGACTCAGCTCATCCTATTTGATGGGACCACCTCCCAGGATCAATTGGTAGAGTACAGGAATTTGCAAAAGTGTGAGAACCTGCCGGAGGAAGCGGTTAACAAAGTCACCTCCATCGAGCTCCATGGTGATTGCGCCCTCCTTTACGATGAGGGGGACTGCAAGGGGGATATGCAGAAAGTGACGCCAACTTCATTGTATCATTGGGATCTGGGCAAATTGAATTTTGATGATAAGATCGTATCCGTGAGCGGATGTGAACCTTTTGCTAATGAGGTTGGAAGAGGGAATCAAGATTCCGGGAAAAGTTTTTCAGCAAAGATGACTCTTGTGGGGAAAGATATTTGGTCATGTCTCATATGTCATTTTATAGTCCTTATCATCCACGACAATTTCTAGTGTTGGACAACATCCTGGTTTGTTTGCAAATCATATCATGAATGTTGAAAAAACAGACAGAAAAATTAATTCAATATGGTAGGTTCATTCATTCGTATACACTGCAAGTTCACTTTAAATTTTAGAGAAAATGACTTTGGGAACACTTCAAAGCAAAAGTTGAGTGTAATCTATATCAATATTACATAAATTACTCAATTCCCTTAAATTGAATTGAACATGTAAGTGTTTTTGCGATATACACTAATATGACTTTTTCCCCATTTTAATTTTTATAACCTTGAACAAACTATATATACGTGGACACTTCATACGATTTTCAAAGTGACATTCAAATTTTATTTTATTCGCTCATCGTTAGATAGCCTCAGCAATTCCTATACTATTGATGTTCAGCTTGTATCTGCAGCAGGAGCAACTCAGACTTGAGAAAATAAATCTTTGATTTAAAATAAGACATTTGCACAATACACTGAACTGAATCATGTCTGAATTACCACATGGCAGGCCTATGTTCGTTATCATACAGGTATTTCTGTTAGTCCCGCATCAAATCACTTCAACTGACGTTGAGCTATTGTTGAACCAGAAGCATCCGCTGATTTTAGATTATCGACAGAAATTATTTTCCAGGTGGGAGCAAATAGGACGAGTTGATAACTTGGACCAATTTATTTCCGCCCTGAGTGGCCAGTCAGAGTCACACTCACACTGCTTTATCCACATGACCAACTTCCTCGGGATCGACATGGACCTGACCAGAGTATTTGAATCCCGGTTTGATCGAGTGGAACGGCTTCATCCCATACCCCCTCCACCTTCCTCTATTCATTCCGGACAAGTTGAATGCCCTGAAATTTGTTAGCTGTGGGGGGAGGGGGATTCCCTCCTTGGCATTTCATGAGTTGGTTGATGTATTCCAAATCAAAGTGTGGGCCTGTCTCCTCATTTCTGTTCTCTGCTTTGTGCTAACTTTGCACTTCATGGGAACCTGGATATGGGAGGGATCCATATTTGGAAATTTCATGTCATTACTTAAAGTATTTCTGGAGCAGGGGAATCCCTTCCCAGCCAAGGTCATCCGTGTTGGCTCTCATCACCCAATCCGAATTATAGTTGGGGTCATCCTCCTCATGGGGATTATCCTCAGCAACTGCTACAAGAACACAAACGTCTACAACATGATCCTACCCAGAAGGCCCCTTCCATATGAATACCTGCAAGACCTCCTCAATGACAACTTCACCATTTACTCCAGAGCTGGAAATGTGTTTATTCATGCAAGCAGGGTGTGTATTTATCCATGGATAAATTATTTTATCCATTTATCCATGGATAAATGGATAATGGATAAATAGGTTT
>JAQIXQ010000483.1:0-28218 GCA_034700485.1 Pseudosinella alba
TTTGTCAGGGATATGGAACTTGAGAAATGATGGGATGGGAAGAGTGTGTAACCATGTGATTGTGGCATATCTGTCAACTGACAACAAAAGTCTGAGCCTGATCCTGATCTGATGCTGAAGTAGTAGAAAGCAAATGGGAGGAGGAGAAGAAGAAGAAAAACTGCAAAATTGGTACATATATAGATTGGAGGAAAGCATTCATTCTGTCATAATATCTTGCTAGGTGTGAACCCAAAAACTTCCATCACATGTATGAACTGAACTATGAATGTTTTTTAGGAGGAGGAAGGAGATGCGTGAGGAATATTTTTTTCATACTTTTTATATTATGAGAGATCTTTCCGAAAAGTTCATAGTCAGCTTTATAGATTGTCATAAAAAGGAGTGAAATTTAAGAAAAGCAGATGGATTGGATTTTCTCTCTCCAGAGTTCAGAGTGTAGAATGGGACAGATGAGGTCAAAAGTCTCAGCTTAGGAAAAGGTACAACCTCGACAACTTTTTTATGAGCCATGATCCCCCACTTTAAAGTTTTATTAGGCAATATGCCTATGACTACATGGCTGATGATGAGCAAGGGATCATTTTTTTCCTGATAACATTCCAATGTTCCCCCAGTCAAATAAAATTATCGTTACTTCTCAAATCAACTCAACAGCTACACATGTCTCCCACAATGAAAATCATCATTACCACGCTCATCCTAGATAACTGTAGAATTTTTCGGAAATGCGTAAATGCTACATTTGATTTGATGTGATGATGTGATATGATATTCATATTCCTTATTTGAAATTAAAGACCAAGACACACACGTGGAGGAGGAGCGGGGGAAAAAGATGCGTAAGTAGAAAGAGAGGGATGAATGAAATGAAAACGTTCCAATGAAATAATCCTCTCCCCGAAATGAAATGAAATGCAATTATTTTTAATCACAGGAGATAGATAGATATTTATGTTTTGTTGATCGGTCCCCTTTTTCCCTTTCGGTACTGAAGACATGAGGAGAAGCATGTCCTCAGATTTACATACGAACTGTCATCCTGCTTGACAAGGTTGTTGAAGATGTGTAAGTTTCTTTTTGGTAAAAGAGAATGTATGCCTGGCTATATGTATGCTCATGGTTGAAAAGGTATTCATGCAGACCTAAGTTACATAGCTTGAGAGGTAAAAAGCTCGACTCGACAGGCAGAACTCCGTCAGAAAGAAAAGAAAAAAATGGGATGTTTCCCCTCTCCTTAACGGGGATTGATTTGATTTGGCCATACATAAAAAGGAAACATTATTAGCACATTATACTAAACAAGCTGGGAGGCCATTAAACTAATAAAACTCTCACTATAATAATGAAATATACAAGTTTAATATCAGAAAATAAGATCTGACATTGTTAACGCTGAACATGTTCCGGGAGGAGAATGAAATGAAATGAAATTCAAAGAGAGAGAATAAAAAATCTTTCCGCTTTAGCCATCACCATTTTATCTTCTTCCGTATAAAGGGTGGACACACAAGAACAAGGAGCGACATAGGTTTTACATGAAGTGAAAAGGATGGACAACATGGATACAATGATGTATGATCCTCAATCCTCATCCCCATCCCTTTGCTCCTTCTCCCTGCCATATTATCTATACAATGGAGAGAGAGAAGAAAAAACTTGATAAAAATGCTCCAGACCAGATCAGAGAGTCCAGTTGAGTTTGTAAATCCAGCAACCACTCAAACCATTTTCACCATCCTGACTCTGGTGATCCTCATCCAGAGAGAGAGAGAGAGAGAGCAACTTGTTCCAAGCCCGTGTGCGTATCTGTCTCTCCATGTCCATGTCTGTGCGAAAGAGTGCGTGTAAAACCTTTCAAGAAGCTCAAGTGGAAAAGACAGCCGGAGAAGTTGGCCATGATCATGTTGATGACGATACGTACACGGAGATTGGAGATGGAGAAGGGCGCACAAGTCCAGTTTCATTTTCCATAGTTTAGTTTTTTTATTATGCAACTACAACGCGCCCAACATGTAAGAGAAAATCCGCTCATTGAGTTTGGAATGTAGGTAATCGTAATCACTCTATCAAACATGTTGCCGATTGAACATTACATAATATGTTTTCTCCCTGTGGATCCCCACACCACCACCAATACCATATAAATAGATAGATGGATATGGATACTTGCTCAGATGAGTGGCCAGGCCTTTTTTATTGTGTAGTAAAGCAGAGAAATGAAAATCCTGTTTCCACTTTAAATCATCTTATACTGGAGAGGAAATAGATGGAGAACATGATTTCATATTAAATATATCACATTTTTCCTCCACTTGAGAATGCGGAGCAGAAAGATTTAGAGGAAATGTGATAGAAATTGTGCATAGGGCGCACTTGCAGCCTCCAACATAACTGATGCTGCTGCGGCTTTACTGGAATGGAGTTAGAGGAGAGCTCCAACTATATACTTGAGCGGGCGACCGACCGACATGACCATGATGAGAAGAAGAATGATCATGGAGATCCTGATCGCAAGAATGAATTTTAGAATTTGATTGACTACAATTTATTTTCCCTCCGATGAATCTCTTCTCGTCCTCTCTGACTGATTTCAATCCTTCATTCTCCTCCGATTTAGATAGTTGAAATAGATATAGGTGTAGATCAGCCCATCACAACTCATAAGCTCATGCATGCTCAGATGAGTTTCAATCCGTATCACCATCCATCCCATATTCCTCTAAAATATTTTCGAGAGGGAATAAGATTTGAGCTGGGCTAGACTTTTAGGAGTACAAAGAGGGAAAAGGATAAAATATCTTATGGAGGAGGAGGTTTATTGAGAAGAATAGGGAATTTATAGAGTAGAATGGATTCATGTAATGTGCTTGGTAATATTAAGTAATGTTGATTATCATTATGATGATATGGTGATAGCGATGATGATCATCATCATGATCGTCATTTGGATAGGATGACGATGATAGAGCACAACAGTAATAAGTATTTTCAACATTGCGCTTTTAACCATTAATTCAACCGAACACAACTATTTTCCCATTTAGATTTTTATACTTTACATGCTCACTTCTCTCCTTTTTTACGCACTTTTGACTCATCCATCTTCCCAAAACGGAAAAACTGTCGCTTTTCCTCTCCTCTCATATTAACTCTCTGAATGAAAAGGATTTTAATCATCACATCCCATCATTTTTTTTCTTTATCAAATATGGGTGCTGCTACAATACAAACTGCTCATACTACTAGAGGTACATATATGCTCATCACTCGATCTGATCAGGATCATGATCATCCTCTCTCTTTCCATTCCCCATTACCATTTTTGTTAGGCTTAACAAACCTTTTTTTATTAGAGACATGGATATAGAAAGTAATCATAATAAATTATTATCATATCACATGTAATTTTATTTTTCAATTGGCTTCTCCTCTTGAGAGATTATAAATGGGGAGGATGATATTGATATGATTTGATATGAAATAAAATGATTATGGTCGGATGAAGGAGGATCATTTTAAATTCAATCTAATGTAATATAAGTAATTCATGTACATAGGTACTTATATATTATTGCATAATATGATATTATTGACTGCATCCATGCAGCTTATTGTGTGGAGAAGGAGGTTTTGGAGTAGTTTTTTTTATTGCTTTTGATAACCGTTGTGAAGTCCTTTTATACTTTCTAAATTTAAAAATATCACATTATCTCTCTTCCTGATACAGCTATCCAACGAGGAGGTAGACTCGTAGAATATTTTGGAGTAAAGCTGATCATTATCATCCAATGATGATATCCTGCTAACAATACGGGGAGGGGAGGAAGGAAATTTATCAGAACCAAAACTGATACATTCCTTTTGCTATAAACTTAAGTATTTTTGTTCCAGTCAACAAAAAAGTCAATATATCCAAATCCAATTCAATAAATGGTTGGTTGGTTGGTTGGTTGGCTTGTTGGTTGGGAGAGAGAGAAAATGCCGCAAATAATAGAAAATTTTACAGATAAGGAGAAATCAGTGCCTGGCCTGGGATCCATTCTTGCTAGCTTCCCTACTCCTCATTATCCCTCCTGTTGGCTTCATTTCAAGACGATATTCATTTATTACCCCAGGAAAGAGACTGAACGTCTTGAAGGAAGCAGCTCTCCTCTCATCCACTATTACTTCTGGGAAGTAATGGAATGGAGTACAATGCACAAGACAATCATCCACATCAACCTTCATAAGAAGCTCTGTACTTTTTTTAAGTGCTGTTGCTCCTCCACTATATTATGTCTCTCTGTCTGCTTCAGTTAGAGAAAGGGATGGAGAGGAAACATCAGATCAGAAAATCACTTCTTGCTCTTCTTGAGCCTTTCTGGCTGATGATGAGGATGAGGATGATGGTGAGAGGAGAAAATTGAAGTTGGCTATAACCATTACGACATTATTACCACCGTTTATTTTTTCCCGATACACTCCTTCCCGAGTATTGTTATTGATCAGAGTGGAGTGGTACATGGCACATGGAGCCATCATGTGCCATGGAGGGAAGGAAGGAAAGAAATATTTTCGCCTGTTTTCTTTCCATTGTAAGTGATTAAAAGTGCAAGATTTATTGTCGCGCCCTCGTTCAATCAGTAATTTTCACCATACGGGGCTGATCATCATCGTCATCGTCATAAGTAGGTTCCTATATAATATGATCAAATGGAGGAGCTTTAGCAGAGGGGGAATTGAATGGAATGGAATAAAGTCTCTGGAAATAAAGCCAACTTGGAATCGACACGGAGAATGGAGATAATGCAGCACACAATGTCACATATCTTACATGGGCGCACCCACACTTTGACAATTAAAATATCTATCGGTTTGAGGCCGCAAGGAAGGATTCATTCCCCAAGAAAGAAAAAAACCTGCCTATATATATCTTTTAGCATCTTATCCCACCTTTTCTTGAGAGCTTCTCATAAAATGGAACAGAAAGAATGAGTATGTCTGGAACATATTGTATTGTATTTGTACTTATATCATGCTCTCGTTTTTCTTCTTGAAAACTTTCCAATTCCAATTGCGGTAGTATATTACATTATTTCTCTACTGTCTTCCTGACAGACATGAGTATGGCAAAAAAAAAAGCGAGAGTCGAAGAAACAAATCACACGGCTCGGGAAGGTAATGCATTATTTCCCCTCTCTCAAGTGGAGAAAAGACAGATGAAGAGTTTAGAAGTTTAGAATGGATGGAGATAGATTCCAGCTCAGGATAGAGCCCAACATCCTATTTCCCTTTCGCACACGAAAGGAATGCATGGAGAATGCACATTATTATCAGATTTGCATTTCAAGTGGTAAATAATGACGATGATTATGCCATACCGCCGCTGTTCTGCAATGGGAAAAGTCAAACGGAGGAACTCATCTAAATGGAGGAATTTTAGATGGTGAAATAATAACTGATTACTTGGTACTTGGAATGCATGAGGGATAGCATAGCTCTGGTTTCTTATCTTGACGGGGGGAAATAATTTCAAGAGGGGGAAAAAATTGGGTAAGCCAAAAGCTAACACGCTATCCATGCAAATGCAGATATTGTCTAATGCATTGTTTCATGACATTCTATTCCCCATGACGGGATTATGGGGAAATTGAGAAATGATTATATGATCAAATCAAACCACTTTAGACATGGATTAGTTATCCTTACCTCGTTGGAGTGTGTAGCCGAATACGCTGTAGTCATCCTCACGTGTGGTGCAGTTCCACCGCTCATGCCGAAACTGATATTGACACTCCCGGATCCCTCGGCGAGCCCCTTCCGACACCGCCTTGATTGTGTCCGGGTAGTGTTGGCAGACCTCAATCTGCTGGGACACGAGGCCCGGCAGGGCACTGCACACTGCCCGGGCGGACTGCTCGATCGCATCCTGCGGATCCTCCGGAGCGTCCCCCGCCAGTTGCATTAGTTCGGCGGTGGGCTGATCATCAGGAATTTTCGGGGCATGATCGGAAGCTCCTAAATACCTGATAATAACGGAATTCAAAAAGGAAAAGGTGAAAAGATGAAAATACATTACATTAATAATCCCTTCATTATCATAATCGCCTTTTCATTTTTCCTAGTAAGAATATATATTCATTTCATGCTAAAGCCATGCCATGCCATCATGTCATGTCAGCCCAATTCTTATGCAAAGTTGGGAGAACTTTGCCTGATCTTTCTGTTTACACCTTTCTTGTTATCCCTTCCCAATCTTGGTGATGTCACGTTGATGATGAAGATGATGATTATGATGATGACTGGTGACATTATTACCTCATGATTGCAAAGGATGATGATGCTGATGGTGATGAGGAGGCTACGGCAAATTTAAAAAAGGCATTTATAACCTCCTTCCTCCCCTTCCCCGATGTCGTTGATGAAGTAGAAATGCTTTTTAATATGTGGAAGTCTTAAAGGCATTAAACCCTCAGCTCAGTCTGCTGAAGGTTGTTGGGAAGTAGGTATGTTTGTACTCCTTTAAAAAATGAGAATGACTTGAAAGGTTTCAAATCTCCTCAGCATTATAAATGCATCAACCTACTTCATGTTGATCCCTCCTATTTACTTTGAGGTGTGTATGTACCTATGTACGGGGACTGGGACATGTTTCTTCAATAATATCCCCGACCAAAATACTTATATATTTGTCCCTGCGTTTATATGAGTTTATTGGAGAGTAAAACCCAGCACTCAGGAAAGTCACGCATGTCATTTCATCATTTTTTTCTACTTAACTTTTATCAGTCAAGATATGGTGGCAAACATAGTCCCTTAAAAAATATGAAGAAACTTTTAAAGATTTTTTTAAAAACATGACCTGTGTCTCTGGGTTCCTGTGTTAAGGGTAAAATTCAACCAGAAGCAGTGCCTTTACCGATGGAAACTGATGGGAAAGTAAATTCCGCCGTCGTCCCCTGCTAAATCTGAAACGGATCTACGGGAGTTCTGCTCAAACTTCTGTAATCCCTAATATTTTCCTGGCCGGGGTGGAATGCAGTTTTAAAAACTTGAAATTCTTTTACCGGAGATGAAAGGAGGTGGATGATCACGATGATGAGATTTTGATGATTATGTATATGTCCATGAGAGAGGGAGAACTTGAATGTTTTTACAGGTAAAGTTTCCAGTCATAAAAACGAAATCGGGGAGCAGCAGAATCAATCTGGCTGGTATGGAGTACGAAAGGAAGTCAATATATGTCGTTGTCGTTGATATTCACAACTTGTCGTCATGACATTAGGATCGGATGCATGTTATATAAGTTAGTCGACAAAGTAGTTGCCCAGTAATTTCCCTACCGATGATGATATGATGATGATTGTACCATTTTGTCGAGGTTCATGGTTTCCCAGTCAATAAAAATGTCTGAAATATATTATGTAGCTATCGAGTTGATGGGATTGTCCAGTCTCCACTTTTTATAGTTGATCATTGTCTTGTCATTGTCATTATCTGTTGTTGATGTCATAAAATCGCATAATATCCTTCTTGGTCAAAACCGTAATTCTTGGGAACCGGACAAGGAGTGGGAAGGGAACTGGGTTTACGGAGAAGTCAATCGGACAAGTGGGAAAACGAATTAAACTGATGGATGAAAAGTCTCGTGGTTTCATAGTTGGTTGGGTTTGGGTTATTGCATAAA
This sequence comes from Pseudosinella alba, assembly GCA_034700485.1. Taxonomy (NCBI): domain Eukaryota; kingdom Metazoa; phylum Arthropoda; class Collembola; order Entomobryomorpha; family Entomobryidae; genus Pseudosinella; species Pseudosinella alba. Next base: position 7,670 of record JAQIXQ010000483.1, read on the forward strand.
TACAAAATAGTAGAATCTTTCAAGTTCGTATACATTGATAAATCTAATACAGCAGAACGTATTTACTCATGTACCATGTACTGGCCTGACATAATAGCCTCTATTAAATACTGTTCATTAGAAGAAAATTAGACAAGCCTTTTAACTTGTGGATTTTGGAATCCAAATAGGACAAGCGAAAAGACGAAGAAAAAGAATTAGAATCTAAGCGGTTAACTTGTCAGTCAGCAAAGGAGTAATATTTTAGGGTCGTCTTTCTTCTCCAAATTACTGTTTTTTGTTGTTGTGTGCAACCCATCATGCTCACCTCGGGCAAAATTCTCACGATCATTACTGCTCTATCTGGATCTATCTGCAGAAGACTGAAATATAATGCGTACTTACTCATCCAGCAGAAGAGTAAAACAGTAAATGTGTAGTCAAGTCATAAACAATTTTAAAACTACACGTCTGCCAATCCCTATTCATTTCTGTTGTGTAATAACAATTTATCTTTCCATTTTTTTCTTCAGGTGAGCATGGATGAGCATAAATTTAGGGTAATAATGATAATATTCTGTCGTCCTAATAGCTTTTTGAAAGTGATACCGTCTGGGAGCACGTCATATCTCAATAATTCTCTGTTGGCTGTTTTCAACTTCCAGCAGAACAGGTGGATTAGATGCGACTTCACAATTCATTACTTCATCATTCCATTTCATTTCATATTTTTGTACCTGGCTATGGATTTAAGTTTGCATGGAATAATATGTTTTAAAACAATTTGGCTATAACTCTAAAACATTTTAGCGCCCACTTGTTACTAATAAAAAAGAACACGAGAAATTTTCATCATCTTACGATTAGTTGCCCCCTTCTACACGGCTACCAAATTTACGCACAATTTTTGTAACATTAACGAAGGATATAAGGGTCTCTCCTTCTCCTTCAAAATTCTGTCACTCTTTCACTCTCATCTTTTATGTTGCTTTTTTTGCTGATAATTTTCCTCATAAAATGACTCGTGCTCGAGCGGAATAATAAAAAACAAAAAGCTCCCATGCCTCTCGGTTCGATCGCGAATAAACTCGCGTAAAAAATTGAAGAATCTCTAAAGTGACTTCTTATTTAATCAAAGAGGATTCCTTGGAGCCGTTTCACTAATTTGTGCTGATGCTCATGTGTGAAAATGTCTGGTTGCCTCCAGTCAATCATAAAATTTCTAGATGATTTAGTACTCTTCACTCTCTCATCTCATTAGCCCTCATATTATATAATAAAAAACGAGATGTGGAATGGGGGGATAGGAAAAAGTGTCTGGGATGATTGCATTAACTCCTCTAATAAGTATATACACTTATAATAAAAATCGGCCGACATTATTTTACAGATTACTATTCGACACAATACGTAAACTGATTATACATGCATTTTTATATATATATTTCAACTCATACATCTTTTTTCATGCCTAGTTGCCGTCTGCTCTCTCATCTCCTCTCTCACCCAAGCCATGCCAGTTTCCCTGCCATCATCATTATCAGCTTCGTACAATTCTTTTTTGATTCTCTCAGCTATAAACATTGTTTGCATCTCTCCTTGCCTTTTTATACCTTTAAAATTAAAGGGTTTTTTTCATTTTCTGTTTTCTGGGTGCTAAAGCCCTGAGCTCGTCACTCGTTGTTTTTCTCACTCTTGAAGATCCTCTCTCTCTCTCTGTCGGCTCCTCTGATGTTAACGAGCACATGCATTCTACAAAAAAAAAGTTTTCTTTTCGCCCTTTTTTCTTGCTTCATTACGGATCACGATGGAGCATGACCCTATTTACGAGTGTGCTTGCTACATGGGTATATACATAAGTACATACAAGCCATGACAGAGTCTTTAATAATAAAAAAGAAAGAAAGGGCCCCCTTTTTCCACGCACACACATCATTCCCCCGAATGGATAGATAGACAAGGCACAAAATCTGTAATAGTAATAAAATAATAACGGTAGCTAAAAAGGTATGATTATGATTACAACTCCAACAAGTTATCATCCTCCAAATGAATGCCGAATTGTGTATCTTCCACTATTAAAAAATATATAATGTGACGGCGGCGGTGGGTGAACTAGGAGGAACATGATCATTTGATCATGCATGAAAATGAAAGGTAAGGTGCCGGCAAAAATCATATATCCGAATCCGACAGACAGATAACATGAAATTATTTATACTTTACATATATCGTGTTCAGTTAAGGCAGTCCCTTTCTAGTTCAACTTGAGCCATTATTTTTTACTACCGAAAAAGAGAGTGATCCTCATCCCACATCTTTGACTTGGGAGACGGGGTCGGCATACTTGCATGATAATAATTAAAGTTAACTTTTTTCTTTTGTTGGAGAAGACAAACTTAACTATATTCATATTTGTATCAGTATCAGTTTGCCTATCGGCATCATTTAGCCAGAACCCGGAATAGAAATTTTTTTACCGCAAAACTTTATTATGAATAGATTGTCTACTGATGATAATGATGAGGATGATGATGATGATCATATCTTATATGATATCAAGTTATCAAGTTATGCCAAAGAAAAAAAATCACAGAGAAAATTAGGAAGGATTATGGAGAAAAGTTTCCAGGGATGTTTCGCCTGGCTCGGCTGTCGGTTCCGATGCGGGGGGATTGTGTATGGCTAGTGCACAAGCAAACACACCATTTTCGCCTACAGCAAAGAACTTGTAATTGGATCCTTAATTCTATTTTCTATTATCCTAGCTTCCCCTTTTAATATCCTTTGCTAGTTCATAATATGCCTTGCAACAATGTTTGGAGCTGGTCTATTCTCTCTAGTTACCATAATCATAATCATGCTGATCAACATCGGAGAAAGAAAGAAGAATGGAAGGAAACAGGACACCACATCAGATCATCATCAACATCATCATGAACAACTAACGTCAAACTCCAACTTTTTTTACTTCCCTCATTTGTAGGAAACTATATCAGGATGAGGATGAGAATGAGGGAGGGTAACAGACGTTTATTATTAATATGCACGGGCCTACAAAAACAAAACAAGACATGATGATGTTGACTTCCGCATTGGAAATTGGAAGATTGGATGAGGCTGATTAGGGAAAGGGAAAAAATGAAGGGAAAACTTGTCTAGATGTGGTGGATCTATTCCATCAGTGAGTAAAAAAAGGCTTTTAGGTAAAAAGAATTGGAACTCACTCATGGATAGGAAGATAAGTATACAAAGTACAATACAATCATATCATATCATGTAAAAGCACTAAACTCCTCCATCGTACCACCAACACCAACCATCACCAGCACCATAGCAATAAAAAAAATTCCTGGTAAAAAAACCAAAAGAGAGAGAGAAAAAAACGAAGAAAATGTTTTGAATTCACAGGAACAGAAATGATATAATACTTGGGACGTCCCCCAAGAACAAAACAAATCCATTCCATAACACAGCCATTTTTTAAAGTAATTTACGTGTTATTTTTTTTTCTGGTGGAAGAGGAGGAGACCCATTTATCCTTTGTGGTGATATGATGCGATGGGATAAGGCATACATACCTAATTCCACACATACTTACATAAGTAAGTATTATTATATAACTGTAGCTATCCCTAATCCTAAACTTATAAGTTTTAAAGGTATTCAGTTATGTAATGCAATGTTTTAAGAGGCAACAAACATTTTCCCTCATTTCTAAGGTATTCATGATATTTTTGGTTTGTTGGTTTCCCTGCCTGTCTATGTGACTATGATCTGGTCTGATCCATCCATATCCATCCAGTCAAACAAAATGCCTCCAAATGAGTTTAGTCTGTCGGGGAGGGTGTGTATTTGTTGAGGAGAAGGAAACAAGAAATAAGATTAGAGTCAAAACACAGTCATCAGCCGTGTTTTACTCTTCCTCTCTCGTGGAATAGTCCTCCTCAGCCTCCTCCGAATGACATCAAAGTAGTGCCGTTATCGGTGGGTATTACAGATTAACATGACATTTCCACAACCTTTTATCCTCCTCCATATCCTCCTACTATTAGGTCTGCAGTGATGAATTAACCCCGTGTCTTTTCCTTGTTGTTTGAAAAAGGCTCAGGACTCATGATCAGCAACACAACTAAACTGCACTTTTAAAAGCCCTCGATGAGTAGAGTAAGTGCAAACCTAAATATCTTTTCTCTATCTTGTCCTATCAATACAATCATATCATACCTAGGGACTATTTCCGAGAGGCCTAAAAATTATCTTTGGTTGGGCTTGGGCAACATCCGCGGAAGGATCTCTCCCCGTCGGGGAAATATTTTGGTGCATGTTTAAATGGAGGACATGAATTGGGAATGCGTTACTGATTTTTTTTTCGAATCTTTTTTTAGGGGAATGTGGGAGAGAATGATGAGATGAGGATGAGTGGTCACATGTATTTTACTTTAGGTAACCATCCAGCATTACATAATATGACAGGAGGAATGGTATTTATTTGGGCTCTGGTTCAACTTTTGTCATCTTGTCTTGTTCGTACATAATCTGCAGTTTTGTAGTTATGCATTGGTCTGGTGTGTGGGCTAAAATGTGAAAATGGAAAACCATAAGTTTCGAAAACTGTATAACGAAAGAATGTAAACAAAACTGGGGTTATCTCCGGAACCGGAATGATGAGAAATTACCTATATGTGTTTCAAATTGTACTTTGGAAAATGCATCCGTCATACATTTTTTTTTGTTTTTTTTTTGGGATGGCATAATAAAAATCTAGATGACATTTTTAGGTATGTATTTATGTACAGGATATTTTTATCTTTTTCCTGGTTATAATGATCCCATTTGTCAACAAACTAGGAAGGTACATAACAGATGTATTGGAACTGAATATTACCAATAAATATTGGAAATGGTAAGAGGAAAAGCAATTGTCCATCTGTTCTCTTGCCCTCTCCGCATCCAAATTTCAATCATGCATGGCTAATATGGTAAAAAGTTTGATTGAATGTTCGGAGATTGAAATCAATTTTCAAAAATAGGTGGATGGATGGATGGATGGATATAGGGCGGTTTCAGAAAATAAAAATGTGTGTGGGCAAGGTCACGCCAAGTTTGATCTCCTGTCTGGAGCAGAGAGCAGATGTGTGGCATTCTTTTTTACTAAAGTGGATTGGATTGGATATTATGTAAAAATCAATTAAATTGGATAACAGCTATAAGGAGATTTTTTTTATACAATCCTAGACTAGTCTTAACAAAGTGGAGGCACCATTTTTCTTATTCTTGTTAGGGATTTAATGCTGAATGCAGAGGATGATTTTCTCTTTTTTTTATTAATTAAATCCATGCCTATTATGGCATGCAAATCAGGTGTAACAATAAAAATTTGATGAAGGAAAGAACGAATGGTCAAATTTAATTAAGCGGATCTTAATCACTTGATAAAAATGCTGTGGGCATTTTTCATTTCAATGGGCAGGGGAGATGTATGAAATGAGCAATGGGCAAGAATTCATGTTTTGATGCATCTTCCAATAATAAATTATTTTTAACTTTATCAAATTCAATATTTCTAGGGAAAAATGTGATGGCTGTAACTGAACAGAAGTTCTGAATAGATTAATTGAAGAAGTTTCCCCAAGATTGACGTAGTTAATTGGGAGTATGTGGAAGGGCAACCAGAAAGATCTAATCAGATGAAGGAATGGTTGCATTTATACAGTCCAATTAGCACATTGGCAATTTGAAACTTGAACTTTATGCATGATTCTCTTAACGCTGCAACAAGCAAATACTTAAAATTCTAACAACATGCATGCGAAAAAATATACATATATATTTTTATAAATAACTTTTTTTTGTTTAACTTACATCCAGTTGGCATGGACGATAGTGAGTGATGACATAAGAACATATAAAATAGAAATCGTAAGTTTGATCGCTCGCATCAACTCCGTCGGCATTATTTTCCCCATTTACTGTGCACAACAATGCATTCCCACAGAAATAGAAAAAAATGGTGTTTTGTTTTATTCCTTCCCAACTGATTCTTATTTATTCCTCTCTCGTCGTTTTATTTGTTTTGAAAGTGTCGCCGTCGTTGCATTACTTTTTTTTCTTTTAAAAAAGTTTCTCCTTCCTCCTCTTGCCTCCCGTATTTTTGTACTTCCTGGATACTTTTGGTGATTTGACAAGACAGAGCTCCTCGTCCTCTGTGCAAATAGAAACCTCGTTGGAGGAAATGGAATAGGCTTTTGTACAATGATCCTCCTGTCTTCCCAGCACTACTATCTCTGTACTTATATATCCTCTTGGTAAACTAGTTTAGTTAATGCTTAGAACAAAGATTCTCTATTTCATTTATACTTTTTTCAATCCCTACATGTTCGTAACTGGGAAATGATGTTAGTTCATAAAAAAAAGTTCATCATCATATGAAAGTATTATTTAAGTATTTATATAGCCTCGACGAGAGTAGGCTTCTTCCAAGAACTCTCAAGTTACAATCAAACGGAGAGAAGGAGACACTCGGCTTGTAAAAAAAGGAAATTGTGTACTTTCTAGTTTTATAGTCAGTTCAACTCTCTTTCTTTAATAGTTAGTTCAAGAAGAAGATCATCATCCAGGAGGCTGTTTGCATAAGCCCAGTTCTTCAAATGATGAAAATATTATTATCTTTGGTTAGTTTTGTCTCATTTCCTATGAAAAAATCCGGAGAAATAGCGAGTTTTTTCCCTACAAAATAATGTTTTGATTCATTCTTCATCCGCGTGCAGGTCGTAGGTGCATGTAAATTGTGGCACTATTGCATAATCCTTGTCTTTAATTTTTTCCTCAAGTTTAAAATGATTTAAGTTTATTATAATTGTCCTATTTGCTCTGTCCTCTCCCCTCTCTATCTTCAACTTTTCAATACCCTTATGAAGCCCAGGCATTTACATGAGCTAATAATGCTCTCGAATGTGACTTCTATTTCCAAACTTGTCGTGTCCTCAGCATTCATGTTGATGTTGAAGATGACACGGGCTGATGTGGCTTCCTCCACACTCCCAGCGAAAAAGTTTAAAAGACTCAACTTATACTTGATTTCCCTCACAAGTTTCCAGTTTCCAACGGGAAATGCAACTTTCATTTCCGAGAGTAAAACTACTTATTTTTCTTAGGATTTTTTCCAGTCCTGCTAGAGTCCTTGTCTCAGCTAGAGTTTACCAACACCACTAATCTGTAGACAAGGCTATGATGATGACGAGATGAGACCATGTACTTTTTTTTCTTCTTCAGTTTCTCTACTACAGAGAGAGATAGTCTTCCTCAAATTTTCTGCACTTTTTGCTCCCTCTTTCCTTTTATTTGTTTCTTCATTTCACTCCAAAATATAAGTTTAACATTTGATGTGCTGGTATTGGATCATCCTGTTTCTGTCTCTCTCTGACTCTGTTTTCTCCTCCTGTTGAACTGGGAGAGTTTGGAGTTGCAGATATATCTATGTAGGATTTTTTTCTCTGTTGCTGCTGTTGAGAAATGACGATATGATGATGTTGAATTATGTTCATGAAACAGCGACAGCCGGATGAATGGATGAGCTAAACTAGCACTTTACAACAAGAATGTGACGCTTATGTATTTAATAAATGTCATCCCAGATCCAAACAAGTGCTTGCCTATTTTCTTCAATAAATAACCCCTTGCAGATCAACGTGACATGTTGGTGGAAAGGGTGGAAGGAGAAGGATCCAGGTTTATCTGTATGCCTGCATATATGTATATGCAAAGGAGAGAAAAAATGAATGAGCACATGGAACACTTGACTTGGAACTTTATTTAGATTTTGATGATGATGACGGTGATCATCATCATTATTACACTGTCTCTCTTCCCCCTTTTATTATTTTTTTGTCTGTGTTCTTCTTTTTTTTTCGTAAAAAAGAGAGAGCTTCAAAAATGAATTACACAAAAGTAAATACGCTTCACTCAAATGATCAGAGAGAGAGAAAGGGGGCAAGTATTACTCAAATTACAGTTTCACTCTTTGCCATGAAAAGCCTAATCTCATTTCACTTCATACTCATTTTCAATCACGTTATATTCTACATTACACACATATGTCCGTCATAGTCTCGAATTTCATGTCCCAGTCGGGAGCTATTGTTTGCGTAATATGTAATGAAATTGGATATTATATAACTTGGGCTTTTTATTGCCTACTTTTTCTTCTTCCGTAGTTGCTCTTAACACGGTAATTAATTAACTTTTAATTATTACAAACTCATGCCCGTCCCCGAAAAAGCAGAAAGCACCATTAGCGGAGTATTAAGTCAAATTATGGTTTTTTCTCTCACAAAAATGGGAAAGGACAGTTCACATATGAGCTATATCTCTTTCCCCTTTTATATTCTTCTGTAATTCCATTAAGGAAAGGGTCCACCATTAGCTTTTGGTTACGATAACTTCTCCCCGAACAAAGCAGCCCAGAAAGCCACAAAAATCTCTACAAACTGACCTCTGTCATACCATTTGTCATTGTACAATGATGTCGGCAAAGTGTACTGAGGAAGTGATAATAATGAGAACAATATAATAATGGTAATAATAATCCCGAGCACACACACAAAGTCTCTCACAGGTCTATTGACTTGAATAGAAGCTCCGACTGCCGATCTGATGCGACAAAGGGAGGAAAGGTGAGAGAGCGTTCTTTAAAAAAACTTCAACATTTACATATCATTATTACTGTCATGACTAAAGAGGATGCGATAACGGAACGTTTCTCTCTGTCTGACTGCTCTTGTGTGTGTGAGGAATGGGAAGGAGAAGTCCTTCCATTCTTCTCTTCACTCTTGGTTTTTTTCTTCTTCTCTTCTCTCCAGCCCCAGAAGAAGGCCGACTCAGAGGATTCTCAGAGTGAGTGATGTGCAGTTATAGAATATGAGAGGAGAGGAGCTCCTTGTTCCTTGTTGCACTAAAACAACTCCACCATCATATCACCCTCTCATCATATCACATCCTTCACACAACCACTGACACTCACTAATGCTCCTAAAGTCCTTTCGATTACTCCACTTTGTACTTTGTTCGGAGTTGAAAACTAAAAGATCTGATTCCTCCACGCAGCTTTTACTTTTCCTTTTCGAATAAGCAATGCAATGGTGAGTGGGTTGGAGTTGGAGTGAATGAGATGATGCGAGATACATGTGTACAGAACGGCTGCTCTTGAACAACTGATGTATGACTTGAAGAATGATCGTGGAGTATAATGTGTGGAGGAAGAGGAGAGAGAGAGAGAAAGAGAGAGAGAGAAAAATGAATAAATAGGTAGTCGGAGGAGTAAAAAAGGAAGAAGTGCGTTTGAATCCTCTACTCCGCTCTTGTGTCGGCCCCTCTTTGACAGACTAATAACGTACTTCTTTACAACCAGCCCTCCTTTTACCCTCACTTTTTTTTCGGAGGCTCTACTCAGGAGCTAGGTCACTGGAAGTCCACCACGTTCAAGACATTGTGTAGGAATAAGTATGGAGAAAAAAATATATATAGAGAAAAAATTTCTTCTTGGGAGTAAATATTTCTCTTGGATAAAAAAAAGGGATTCATGATTCATTCCATGTATATTTTAAAAAACTGATTGGGTTTCTCAAACAAGTGAAGTGGAATAAGAGAGAGGCCAAGAAAGTGGCTAGGCAGAGTAGCATTAGTAAGTATTTACTACTGCGCTATATATGATATAATAGGACTAGTTTTCCTCAAGTTGAAAAGAAAGGTTTGTTAAAGGATGAAGCATGAACTATGAGGCATTATAGATTTAAAGTAGTAAAAAAAAATCTCACTGACGACATGGCATAACTGACTGACATTATTCTACTGGAGCTGGAGGAGCTAGTGCTGGAAACGTTCTCTAGTACGGACAGAATAATAGAGAACAACTAAATAATGAAATTCTCCGTACTACTTTCTTTGAATGAGAAATGATTTGAAGAAGCATTTTTTTTTCTTCTTCTCTGGCTCCCATTTACATTTAAAATGGGAGAAACAAATTTAATGTTGAAGAAGGGATGTATGAGTTTTTTTTCTCAAGTTGTTGATCACGTTATTACACAACTGATCTTTACTCTGTCAATAAAATTATTAATATGTTGGCATGCTCTCCACTTCAGGGCTATGCTGGATGCATAATTTGAAATAGAGCAAGGAAAAAACTATAAATGAAATGGGGAAATGATAAACTCGACAGTTGTTTGAGTGAAGCCCACTCCCTGCTTCAATAGACGGAGAAACTGGGAGAGAAATTATATGTAAGACTTAGACGTAGTTATCTATCTATGTTGAATTTGCCTGTAACATGGCAATATATAGGTTAACAGTCCAAGATTGGTTTAGATTTTGTAAAGAATCTTATTTATATTAACCAAAACCAACTAGCTACAAAGCATTTAGCTATTATGGCAGTTTTAACTGGTCCCCTTTTTTCAAGTTATTATTCTCCGTAATAGAGCAACCATTTATCTATGGATGGATCTAAATCTGGAATCTACAAATGTATATTATGAAGGAATTGAGATTCCCCAGAACCAAATCAAAGCCAGATAGATAGATAGTGATAGTGATCTAAAGTTTCAAGGGGTTCCAAAACAGGAGAATGAGAATGAACAAAAAACGATCATCAGTATTATATCCCTTACTTTTCTTTCAAAATAGAAATACGGCCATAATGGCACTTTTTACTCCTCTGCCTCTCTAAAACTAAAAGGCTTTGGTGTTTTTTGGCACGAGCGAGAGCCGAACAGTTTTGATGAAGGCACTCTTTTCATCTCAATAGGAATACATATTTTGTTTGGCCATTGAAACAATTAGGTTGGGGATGATAGAAAAATGATGTTTCGTCAGATATAGACGGGGTCTGAATATGAATTAGGCTATGTCTATTTGTATATGTTAAAGTAGTATGAACTTACTCGTATGCATGTATAGATATATAGCTCTTGTAATGTAATACAATTCCATCGGGGATAATCGGTCTGACATGAATGTATCACTATTTTGAAGCGTAAGATGACTCGAGGGAGGTTTAGTCTCGTTTTACAGGAAAGAATAATAAATTTTTGGAAATTTATAGATGCATTTCATCTCTTCATTGCGATAAAAACTGGGCTAGACATTTGCATGTATTCAAATGTATTGTGATTATTTATTGATGGAAAAAGGTTTTTCACACTTTGCAATTGCAAATTATTCAGGATCAGTGCGAAACTGATTTCCTTCAACGGATCGACCTGCTTATTTTTTAAGAAGGAAACATTTTCTTCATTTCATTTGCAAAACGATGAAATATTGTCTATTTTTTCTGCAATTATATATGTCGAGTGTCGAGATCATTTTATGATAATCAACTTAACTTCCGTTTTTCCTGATATTAACATCATCAAATTGTCGATTTTATCCTTCCGTAAAATCAAATGAAACCCCCCATTTCCCACATTAAATGAAATAAATGACTTTCAACATGTTTTTGCGAAGAAAAATGGCTACTATCAGCCAACTAAAAATAGGAAGTGAAAAAAAAACTTAACAGAAGAAGCAAATACACGAGGAAGAAGCCCCCATTTAAACACATTTAAGAAAATGAATGAATGAAAGAATGCAAACTTCATTCTTTATTGATTTGCTTGTTCCTTCCTTTCCTAAACCACCACAAAAATTTCCAAATTGCAGTTTTCATTATAAGTGTAAAGACAGAGAAAATTTTCACTCTTTTTTTTTTCTTACAGAAGTCAAGTCTCCCGAGCACATTAATTCATTTTATCACTTTACTTATCAGCTCCAAGTTCAATGATTTATTTACGGTGGAATTCCGCCATTTTTCATTTCCCAGAGATAGCACAGCTTTTTTTTTGGGAACAAACAAATTTTCTTTTGATATGATATATGCGCATAGCTACTTAGGTGAACTCCTTCCATTACCCCACCATATTTTTTATCAAGTCGAGAACTGCTCCGTTAGCAGAATCATAAAAACACAAACAGATAAAATGGGATAGTACCCCTACTTACATAACACGGAGTTGGTAGTGGCAGCGGTAAAAGTCATTGAGGCCTTTTCAGACTTCATTTTTAAAAAAGTTTTGTGTAGTTGCGTGTGGCTATCTGGTTGAAGGATCTCTCTCCTTTTTGCTCTCTTGTCGAATTCCGTTCCTTTGTTCAAAGACGGCAGAGGAACGAGGAGGCAACGGAGAGCTGGACTCTGGGTCTGATATCTCTCTGAAGTGAGTGGAGAGGGAAGTGAAGGTAAGTCCAACAACCCAAGTTGCGGCGCTCTGGCTGCTAAGGAATGAGTAGCTTCCTAATGATAAACTGCCACGGAGGGAGTATAAAAGGGAGCAGAATTCACTGATAACGGCATTGATTACAAAGACTTGGAGAGACTCTCTCGCTCCTCAACGGAGATTCTGAGATGGTTGCATGTACATATTCAAAAGGGAATATAGTGTTCCGTCACGAAGAGCAAAACTGAAATCTGAAATTCACTTTGGGCAAGTAAGTAATACTGCTGCACTCCATTACTCTGGCCAGCTCTGATTGTGAGTTAACTGGCGCCTTTACTCCAACTTCGGAATTGGAATTTGTTTGGTTGGCTGCCGCTGGCCCCGGGGCATTTAAAGATATTGCCACAAATATGATCAGCGGAAGAGGGAAGGGCGGCGGATGAGAAATGCGGACCACTTGGCAAACTTTTGCTGATTGTACTTGGAGGAAAAATGTCACTCCCTAATTTTTTAACAGGGAGGATAAGATGATAAGAACATGTTAATTTTGTATGGTTACTTTGACGGATGGAATGGACCCGGAATTTGCAGAATGAGTAAGGGAGGAAGGAAGGCATTGATATGACATGATTGCTTTTGATTGGTACAAAACGAATGCGAAACAAAAATGCATCAAATATTTCCAATTTAATAAAGAAATCCTCGCTATTACATAATATTACATTGTAGCATATTGACTGAATGGGGCATTTATATACCCTTCCCCAAACAAAATCAATTTGCAACCAAGGATGAACTCAATCAACTTAAATGGATTTACCAATGGGATACTTTGGGAGGCAGACAGTGCAAGTAGAGAGCCATGTAGTTTTTCCGCTATTTTTGGCAATAAACTCATAAAAATAATACTTTCCCTTTTGTTGACTTTAATGATTTCATATTAGGGAGGCCTCTAGCAGCGGAAAAGTTTCTCTTTGGGAGGATGACTGAATGTATGAATGAATGAATGCGAATGCATTTAAGATTGTGGAGGGAGATTTTGCTCAGTGATACAAACATAATAGGACTTTGGAGGAGGGAAGAGGGAGCTTACTCTATTTTACAAACTTTTTGTTTTACCTATCCAATGGGCTTTCTCTCCCCCAGACTCAAAAGACATGAGATAGCTGGGTGGGGGGAAGTTGCCCATTATTTGGTGACGATGATGGTAGTCAGTTCAGTGGTGTTGGTGATATCATGGCGGTGGTGGTGGTGGTTGTCATATGTCTGGGTTCACTTGTACAAGTGCTTCATTCCACAATAAAGGGAAAGAGAGGGGCATGATCCGGTTCAAATGTAGTGAAGGGAAAGAAAGCATGATAATAAGTAAGTCCCTTGAAGTAAGTGCATGAATGAGTAGTGGGGAACCAAGAATTGTAGTCCGTAATCCTCCCAGTTTAGTTATCATCATCGTCATCATCATCATCATCACCACCGCCACCAGGAAAGAGAAAGCGTGAACCTTTCTCCATACATACTTCATAGCATATATATCCACATGTGGCTCACTCCCTTTCCAAGCTTGGTCACAACTGGTATAACAGAATGTTAATCAGCTAGTTTCCCTTCATCAGAGAGAGAACAAAAAAAAAGTTGGAGATGAGATGGGCTCCCAACTGCATTGAAATTGTCATGAGGCCACCATACCAGCATTATATAAATATGGCCTATCTAGTTAGCTATCTCTGCTTTCTTTAGTTCAACAACTTGAAAAACGTCATATGCAAAAGGAACTCAAATTCATCGTCATCAAAACATAATAATATCCCGTATTCCCATTGTTGAACAAAATGCTTCTTGAAACCGGGAGACCACCATTTGCTAGACTAATTTTTTCCCGGAGATCCCCATTGAATTAAAACTTTGATAGTCTTCCTTTGTATCCAGGAGGAATGTTCAACAATGCGAAGTGTATTTTTTATTATATGTACTTGACAAGTAAAATGAATTGATGAAAGCCCTTTTTAATTTATAGTAATGCATTTCCTATGCACCCAACAAGGAAGAAAAGAGACGAAGTGGTGGGGTGGGGGTGGTGGTGGCGGAGAGGGAACCACACAGACGTGGTTTCCTTCCTCCATGATGTCCCGTTACGCTCTAATGCTTTACATATTTCCTCTTTTTGGGGGGCTTTAGTGAAGTTATTAGCTTCCCCCTTTTCCCTCCTCCGCTGCTTGCTCTTCAATACAATGCAAACGCCTTTCGTGATACTTTGAAAAATTGATGGTGGTGGTGGAATGTTCCCTTGTACTTGTAGTTTATTTTTCTCTCCGGGAAATGGCTTAACTCTACAATCCACAATGTTTTGCATGCATTGGTTAAGACCTCCTCCAAGAATAATATTCATTCTAAAGGATGAATTTCATTGTTATAGACATAGACGGAACTAGCTACTTGAGGAAGAGGAGAAGAAGAGGAAAAAAAATATGAGGAGGGAATGGCCTTTCCACTTGCTACCCCCGTTCATTTCCTTGTTGTGTGGCTGTTGTGATTGTATGGACGCAATGGAGCGTAAGCACGAGCGGAATTATTAGACGGTTCCAGATCGAACAGTATCATTCATCATCAGGGTGATGAAGAAGGCAGGAACAGGGCAACCCGAAAAAAGAATCCTCTTTGGTCCCACATATAGGTGGATGGGGCACTTCTCAAGATAATATTTCTTCCCCGGGTTCTAAAAAATGACGTTGCGTAGAGAAAAAAAATATAAGAAAGCCATCCATCGTCATCATCATCGGAACGACTGTCATAGGGAAGAGAAGAGAGAAAAATTATGAAACGAGTTATTCTTCCTTCCAGCTTCTGGTATATAAATACTACGTGCCCAACTATCATATGGGACATTCCTGTAGTTTCCCCGACGCCCAAGTTGGATTCGAGGAAGTAACAGAAAGTGGGAAAGCTGTTACTTGTGCGGAGCTGGATCACAAGGGAACATTTGCGGATGGTTGGGAGTGGTTTACTGATAAGACAACGAGCTTTACATCGGGTTATTGCAAAGGCTGGCCCTCCTGGGCCAATTTATGTCGGAATTGATGTGGACCATTTCTTTATTTACTTTTATAAATACGTTTTTATAAAATTTATAAAATATAAATTTATTAAAATGTATACGTTTGCTCGTGTGTAAGAGGATCGAAGGTCAAATTTGTAAGTTACATTACACTGAATACAAATCTGTTATGCAGCCGGAAGCCAAGTAGAAAATGGAATGTTATACATCAACGCCATTGTAATTTAGCTCTCAGCACCGAAGTTAGTATTTTGTAAAAGATGAATTCTAGTTCAAAAGGGCATCGGATTTTTAAGCTTAAAGTTTGATTTATTTTATTAGAATCATCACTTAAGTTGACCATGCTCGTCCAACACCCAAAAACGTCTCCTTGTCAGTTTCCAGTTTCATACCCCATTTTCGGCGTTGAGAACGATTCGATGTCTTTCCAGGGTACGACGACGACATGGGCCTCCCTATGCAACAACGGGAGCAGCAGTCACCCACCCAGGTTAATATTAGATAGACGCTTAAGCGGAAATTGTGAGACGCCAGCTGCTGCAAAATATATATATACTGCTCCTACATTACTGTTACTTTTGAGGCGATATTTGTTCAAATTCCATTTCTGATGTGTATTTCATTACATTTCGCTCCTTGGCGGAGTGAATGGCAGCAATCCCAGCATTATATTATTACGGAGATCAACATATTGGCCATTGTACTCCGAGCTTCCTCTCCTTCCTCCGTCCTCTTTTACATTATTTATTTTAATTTAATAAACTGCCATGGGATGGGATGGGATCTGAGCTGGGGCTGGAGCTCCGGCATGAACCCCATTTCAGCGCCAACATGGCACATCCCATCCCTTGTCACTCAAACTCAAAAACTGGAGGAAGAGCTGGTCCTTTCCTCGTGGCGAGGATCTAGATCCTGTGTAAGGTTCCATGCTCCACATTATCCTCTTAATATATAAGTATATTTCCCTCTAATTTAAAGCCTCGTAATTCTAATTATGCAAGTGAAAGCATTTCGGCTCCTAGCGTTTGATGGCAACTTGTGGTAACTTCATGGTTATGGTGGTGGGTTCCATGTGCTCGCAATTTATTTTATTATTATGGCATACTACAGAAGCCAAGGGCTCGCTGGCTTGTCGGAGAAGGAGGATCGTGTCAAATAATTTTCATGCCTTAAATGGTGGAGCAGAGAGAAAGAGAGGAAAGTCCATCCAGTCTGTCTTCCTGAGATTTCCCCGTTCCTTTAATATGGAATACTAGAAAGTCCTTTATTGTTTTTAATGATATTGCTACTCACTTATGTAGCCGGGGAACCCAAACGGGGGGGAGCAGACTATATATTTATTCCTGTTGCAGGAACCCAAAACGGGAGAGAAAGTTGGGGGAAAACTTTCTCCACAGATATTGCTGGAAACTAATAAAATCTTCCGCGTCCCATTTCATTATACGTAATGTACTTGTTCATTATGGATATCCTATTGAAAAACTTATTCCTCTAATAATACATAATAATGAATAAAGCACAGAGGAAAGCAAGGGAAGGGAACTCTCCAGATTTCGGAAACTAGCCTGGACTGATCCTACTATGGAGCATTATTCACATTGTTCTCAACAATCTTCTTCTCATTCCATTGGGCTGGGACCGATCCTCTCTGTCTGCGTGGAGGAGGAGAACATATTATTCCTATTCCATATTTCTCCGCAACTTCACTTCTCTTTCTCTCCACTTTTTGAAGAGAACAAACTTTTCCTTTCTCCAGTCAAATCAAATAAAAATCTCATATTACATAATATATATTTATTAAATTTGGTCCAACTTTCCCAGGCAGCATTTTAGAATGCTAAGCTACTGGTGCATGTAAAGCAGTTTTACTCATACATACCTCTCACCGTATCTACCAATATGAATGTGATCTTCTGAACAAAACCTAATCGTAAGTTGGAATCTCAAAATAAAAGTTTTACTTTGAAAAATATTACAAATATCCTAAATTGAAATATTCTAGAAGGACAAGAATAGGATATAATGTTTGTAAATTATAAACCGTGTATCATATCCCAAACATTAGTTTAATTATTTTGTTAATTTTCTATATTGAAACACCGTAACAAAACATAGTATTTGAGAAGAAAAAAACGACAAAGCAGATAAATTGATGTTTTACGAATAATGCTTTTCCGTTTCATGAATTTAATTTGCATTGCGTCTGATACGGATTTCTGATAGAGTGAAACTGATGTCCCGAATTTCTCGTGTGTGCCATGAATGTATTTTCACATCCAGTAGACCCAAATAAAGGGAATATCAACCAAGTCAACAAGGATGTATCAGATGCTCTCTTTGCCTGACTCTTTTTAAATGGAAGTCCGAAAACATAATATTAATTCTCATCCTACATGACATGCAAGTCAACAACTTTGAACCGGTCAGTTGCAGAAGCTAACTCATGTCAGATTTTTGACTGGCCGCCTTTCATTTCATTTCATTTCTAGCCCAGTTAGAAAAGGGTGGATAGTGGATAGACAGCAATTAAATGTTTGTTTTAGAGAGGAGTAGCCAAAAAAAATCCTGTGTGGGCTGAGGGGAAATCAGCAGAAAAAATTGAGTTTGAGTTATACGATCATTTACAGCTTACTTTTTATTATCTTACTTATATTACCTCAGAAATGCAGCGGAAGACTTCTCCAACTCAATAAAGAAAACTTGGATATTTTTCTAGCTCGTGGCCGTTTCGCCTCAGCATAAACAAGAAACCAATACCATATAGGTATACTTATATAAGAGGACATTCGTGGAGGACACAAATGGCTCAAATATGAATGATATCATGGAGCCACCGGTGTTATTGACGATGATGTCAGTTATCCTATGAAGAATGGTGGATGGAAAATCAGGGAAAGGGTTTCCAAGGGGAAAGTGGAAAGCATAATATAGTCTGGGAGAAACTTTAAAGGAATGACTATCTGGAAAGATTGTCCTGTCCCGAAAATATGATGCCCAATAAATTCTTCCTGATTTGACTCCCAAAACGTTTCCCTTCCTCTCTCCGCTCATACATATGGAAATAAAAGGGGGAGGAAGAGAGGAGGAAGGAAAGAAGGAATATAAAAATGATCCTTGTTGTTTGTGATACTGCTTAAAAGTTTAGCCAGATCCTATATCATCATCATATATATTGGACTCACCCTTTATTGCATTGAATCGCTCCAAATATTTTTTTCCGGCCCGCTCCTGTTACCACAGGACTCTGTGACATTTTTGTGGTGGTAAAACTGTCATGGACAATCTTTGCATGGGAATGGATGGGATATGGGAGGGTGTGCTCCGTATAGTATTCGTATCATCGATAGGGAATATAAAATCCAGACTGGCAGAATTTCGATAGCAATGACGATTTTTTTTTCTTTGGAAAAGTTTCCTTAAACTCCTGTATTTTGACTCGTTGGCTATTTTCAACTTCTCACAGTTTTATTTCAATCACCCTCCTTATTACCCCAGAACATTTTGTTCGGAGGTGGATACGGCATGAGCCACTGGAAGGGGATATAAGCAAAGTGCATGAATTATCAGAAAGCGGAAACGGGAAATGTCTGATCACCGTCATTTTGAAGCCTTGGTGGGAGATAAAAGGTAGGCATGCTCCAGTTCGCTGCCTTTTATAGTGTGTAATCATTTAGAGGGGGACATACAGTCAAAGAAAGATAAGCTAGAAAGCAGTGCACTTTTTTCCCCACAGCAAGTTCAGGAGTACTTAAGGGAGGATTTCCACTTTGATTACCCTTTGTTTGCTTACATCACGGAAAGAAGGAAAACTTTAACTTCCGTATAACACAGCTCTCAAGAGTTGTCGGGGTCGTTAGTTGTAAGTAAAACAAAAATAGTAAGTTTGTGTGAGCCTTCAATACCCGGAAATCTTTGGAATGCTGAGCTTCTTCTTTTGGAATAATGGAAAAAGCATCAAGAATATCAGGATGATGCTCATTCAGTACGATTTTTATGCTTGCTGTGTATGCATATCTAACATGATGGGATGCTAAAGCACTTATTTTATGTTTGTCACTATTTTGCAATCTGTATTACATTAGGATTGTAAGTAAGTTGTAGGATTCCACTGGAGTGGCACTACTACCACTACGCCTTTTTCCATTTACAACAATACAAATACAAACAAATGCATATAGCCCAAGCTCACAGTTCGATTTTTGCTTTCTTTAAACAGTTTCGAGCTAGGAAAGATATTATGGGACGTCATTGTGACTATCTGAAGGTGTGACTTGAGCCATTTTTATTCAACCGATGAGAAACAAAACGGATCAATAGATACGCATTTTATTGAAACATTACGTACAGGGGAGGAAGATATGGGAAAAAAATTGGAAAAAATTGGGATGACTAAGCACTAAGCACATCTCTGGCCTGTGCACTTACTTTCGCAGGTAAATCAGGAAAGAATTCAAAGCTTGTAATTTGCATTAGATTTTCCTAATCTTTTCTATTTTAATATATTGCTTGCTTTGTGCCTAAACATACTTGTTTTGGTCGTGTTCAGGTCAATTTATCTCTGTAATGATATTCCATACTCAGACTTTGAAGAACCTTTTACCAAGGATTAACTACGGAGCTGAGAGCTGAAATTATAATGGCGTCGATGTATTACCTGTAATGTAATTAAATTATAATTTTGATTTTTGACCATCTTCCGGTAAATACCAATCGAGGTATTCAGGGACACACAATTTATGCAAAAAAAAATATATAAATTGATCAACGAATAAAGCTGGGAGATAGGTTTATTCGTTGACAGACAGATAGACAGACAGGCAAACATTAGGAAACCATTATACGAAATTTCAGATTGAGTAAATCCAATGAGTGTATTGAAAAAAACTTTTTGCATTCAAATTTCATATCTATGCAGAAATATCCAGTCTTTTTTAGAACAGTCTATATTTTCCCAAATAAAATAAATTAGTCAAATGCCACATGCCACTACCAAGTAAACAAGAGTCCATTTACGAATAAGCCGATTGGGGTTAAGGAAGGAAGCATTTTAGAGCTGCTCAACAAAGCTTAAAATGTCGTAAATATCCATTTGTATTGATACCCAGACTGACAAAATAATACGCACAAGAAGACACAACTGAGACAAGTAGTGTAGTGTAGTACCCCTACTCAAATCGCAATAAATCACCGTGTTTGTTAAAGTGTTAGGCTAAGCCCTAAATTAGTTTGTTTGCGATACAATGTCCTCCATGTGCAAATAATAACAAACA
>JAQIXQ010000484.1:0-28205 GCA_034700485.1 Pseudosinella alba
GTTGTAGAAAACTCCTCCAGCGTTCGAATTCGTTTAATGAGACTGATCTCATCGTTGTCAATTTGTCAGTATTTTTGACAGTTTCAATATACCCCAAAATTATGTTTCAAACTTGACAATTATAATTATTTTTGTTTCGTTCTTGTTACAGAATTTATCGAGAACATTGGTGAGAATGACCTGATGCCGATGCAGCAGATGAAAATCCTCTACCTGTCCTGTCTTAATCTAAGTTGGTTTCAATAATTACATTAATTAACAATTGTGTTGTTCATAAACCGCTACCGTGGCAACTAATCTAACTGATTGTGTACTGTTTCTTTATTGACAGAACCAGGGGATATCGAACCTACCCGGATATATATTAGTTCTGAAGACGATTTCGATGACGAACTGCGAAGAAGATCTTTACTTGGTGATCTTCATCTTGATGTGGGTGCAGTCACCTCGGTCAGGTAAATGTTCAAACTTTTAATTTCAACATTAATGGAAAGAATATTACATCATCATCTTCATGAAATGTTTTTCTTATTTTCAGGCGGCTGGAATGTGTCGATCGTCTGGAGAAAGTACTGATGCCATTTGCCATCACGCACAAATATTTCCTGACCAAAATGAAGAATGGGACAGTTGACGAGGTAAGTTATGAATTGCACGGTGATAGATGCTGGATTGATGTAAGACGTTAATTTGCCGAACCTGCTTTAAATTGATATATTTTATTTTAATTATTTTGTAAAAGGCAAGGGAGATTTCCTCATTAGTCAAGCAGTCCTTCCAAAATCGCATATCCCGTCTTGACTGGATGGACAGATTCACAAAACGACTTGTGACTGGGAAGGTACATGACATGGAATTCCTCCTTGGCTATCCTGACTGGTTGAGGAAGCCGGATGCAATCGATGACTGCTATCAAGGGCTGGAATTCGGGGATGGGACATTTCGCGATAATCTCGTAATATTAAAAAATTGGGAGGTGGAAACGAAGAAGAGTCGCAATCCAGAATGCATGAGGAATCAGATATGGGGAATGGGAGGAGTTTCATCAGCAGAAGTGTCCCCAAAATATATAGAGGATCGTAAAGCTATCTGTAAGTGCATGCCCCTATTCATTGCAGTTCATCCATGCAAATAATTATTATTTTAAATTATGCAATTATTTTACATTTTAAACGATTTTACTTGTTACAGCAATTCCGGGCGGGATCCTTCAACAACCCTTCATGGGAATGGGATTGAGGTATGTTAGCTCACTTGGTATAATTTCAGAAGCTCAATTGTTTGTGCATAAGTCCATATGCAATTTTTAATTTAATTATTTTTATTTTTATTTTTGCCAGGGCTGCTGATTTCGGAGCTTTAGGAATGCTGGTAAGATGGATAAATCCACAACCCACTCCAAATATTATTTGATTTTCTCAATTCATTTCCTTTACTAATTAATTACCCTTTATTTTTTTTAGATCGGACATGAACTTCAACACGCGTTTGACGATGCGTATTCAGATACTCGACATGGAGATTTCACCAAAATCTCCAAATGGAGCTCCAGTGTCAAGGAAATCTTCCGTGATAGGACGAGATGCTTCATCAACCAGCACAACAATTATTGGTTTTCGCTTCCAGGAGCAACCCCGTCGGTTGATAAGAAAAAGGTAGGCACAAATGCTGATTGAAATTATTTGATAATATTGGGGGGAAATCGTAATTGTGTACGATATCCATGCTTATCTACCTAATTATTTTGCAATGCTATACCTTCTCAATTGTGTAGGAAACTAATTACACAACTTTGAATGAGGACGTTGCTGATACCGTCGGACTCCATGTTGCATTCGAGGCATATAAACTGCACTTGGCGGAGAGTGGGACAACGGAACCGCGACTTCCGGGACTGGAGGATTATACCCCTGAGCAGGTCTTCTTCTTGTCGTTTGCTCACGTAAGTCTTTGAAAAATTACACAGTTCATTTCAGAAACGGACACAATTTAAAACAAAACATGATCATTTAATTTTTGCACTATGATGGTTAAATTGAACAGGCACATTGCTCAAATGGAAATGTTCAACCTTTGGAATCCAATTATCATTCCTCGACGGACGAGTATCAAGTCTTCGGAGCCCTGTCCAATTCCCAGGAGTTCTCCAAAGCTTGGAAATGTTCCAGAGCCTCGAGGATGAACCCAGAGAAGAAATGTATTGTGTGGGGATAGGAGTTGATTATCGCGTCAGAATATAACCATAATTGTGACGGATATGATATGAATTCATGTTATATATGTATGTATCATAGTATTATTATTTGATCATTGTTTTATTGTTTGTTTGTAATGAAAATGAGTTGAAAATGAAATTGTATTTTGTAAATATATGGGAAATTGCTGAGTTGTATTGTTAAGCGGCACCAATGGAAAAATTTAAAATTCAGAGCTATCAACAACTAAGAGCCACAACAAACGGCACTGTAAATATCCTTTTTGTTGCGGAGGAGAAACTAATTACTGGTCGGATCACTAGTCGCGATCACACATGGGCAAGTATCTGGAAATAATAATTTAGATTTATTTTGACAATGAAGATGTATCACACATACTGGAACAGGCAGTACGGCTTTTCCAAACCAATTATAATTGTAATAAATGAACACAGCATGTGGGAGATAAAAATAGTTGATCAAACAGACTCATCTTCGTTTGTCTTTTTAGAGCACTTCCAAACCGCCAACTATTAATAGTCCCTGAACATGTTGGAAACATCTATGTAGCAATCAATCATCACCAGAATCATTTCCCATACCTGAAATAAGGTAAACACTTACAAACTTGGACAGTTCTTAGTTCTTTAGGACTTGGTAGGGATTGGGACTGGTCTACCTGTCAACTTGTATAATGTTTGTAATGGGGAATGTACGACATATATTATCGTGCGTCGTTCCCAGTGAAATATTGGCGAGTCAAAGATGTCCCAAAATGACTTATCGTTGGGAAGATATTAGTTGTAACCAAAATTACGTATTAGTATTATGTATTATAATATAGTTTATTATAAATTAGTATTATGTATATCTTATTATGAATATCCATAAAATTAGTTATATACTTAATGTGAATGAATTTGTATCCAAGTAAGGTGCCAACTAACTGAAGTCCCAAGACTAATTTAGACAAACCGGTTTGTTTTTTCAAAACTGACTTAGAAAGAGAATTGTATCATAGTTTATTTTGGCATAAAATGACTTAAATGACCATAATATAATAAAGTATGGGAAAAGTAAAATTTGTCTCCAGAAATAATGTTCACATTATAATACCGTGAATTATACCCTTAAAAATTGCATTTATTTTTCGGGTTCATCTTGGAAGATTCTGGACACTGCCACGCTTTCGTGAACTCACGAGAATTTGAGAGTGATCCAATGACTCGATATTTTTCCTGGCTATGAATGGCCTCCCCTCCCAAATCCTGTGCTGACGGGATTTTGCTGCTGCTGCTGCAATATCCCTAGGGTTTCAGTCAATAAATGATTATTTCAGAAACTGTTCTGTGATTCCTATTCAAACACTGGACACTGGCTAATGAACTTACATTTGCGAAGGACAAGAAGAATATTTGCTCCGGGGTATACTGCTCCAGTCCTGGCAGTCGAGGTTCTGGCTTCCCCATGTGCTTTACGAACATTTGGTATGCCTGGTATGCCAAATGTAGTCCCACATTATCAGCCGTATCTTCCCGAAAGGTCGCAAATATGTTCTGAAAGTTTAAGTGTTGGAAATATTCAGATTAGCTAAAATAAACAGTAGTTTTGACGACACAATCATTTTCTTATATCACATAATTACCCTGCTAGCATTGGTTACACTCTCTCCCACATCCGTGACTAAATATTTTTCATATTGTTGCGCAAAGCACGCCGCTTTTAAAATAAATGCATCCCAAACCGTCGAGTTCCACTCCAGCCAGGAATCCGAACTATTACCCTCCAGGGAAAGTGCTATTTGGAACCCGTGAAAGAGTTCGTGCCCCATCTTAGTGAGTGAAGTTGTTGTTGTCAAATTGTAATTTGCAGGAAAAAGGAAGTAAATATAAATAACAACATAGTCATGAATTGATTGATTGATTGGAGATATGCCTAAGTAGATAAAACACACTCAGTTAATTTCTTACAGTCATTCCCAATGCCCCATAATCAGCGGCTCTGTAACGTTCATATGACAAATTGAAAAACAAATATTATATTTTAGCAAATTTATAACAATGTGTTGTACAAATTATGAATGTATGGCATACCTCAAGCCATTGTTAAAAAACGGTGGTTGTAAAAGCCCTGATTGAATGACTACAAACAATACACGGTGTAAATTTCAGTGTACACTTATAAATGCATGGAAGCAAACTCTACGAAATAATTACTCACCAATTTCCTTATGATATGGATCATGGTAGGCATGAATTCCGACCGTAGAGCCTAGAGATTTTGTATTCCACACGGAATCTAAGCTGCATTCTCTATTATGGGATTCCAAAGTCCATCTCCTTAATGCGTGCACATTCCGGGGAAACGTGGCATTGTCACTTCCAGTCATAAAATCGAGCCCTTGATAGATTGATTACTTCGGGATTCCTTAGTAGCTCCATGTATTCGAGATTAAATTTTATATCCTGAACTGTTTTAGTCACGACTTGCTTTGTAGATTCATCCATCCAGCCCAGACTCAAGACAAAGTTTTCAAATGATGTCATGACATGTTTGTACATCGTCCTTAGCTAACATATATAGTGCAAAAAAGTATTTAAAAACAGCACGCGTAATTGACGTTGATTTCCCCTCTCTTCTCCCATCACCCATTGCCATATTAATATAGTTTGCTATTTTCCTTACCTCAACGATAGAGTCGGGATTGACTTGTTCAAGGATATATTTGTGGGTCGTGGCAAATGGCATCAGATCCTGCTCCAAAAGCTGAATGCAGGCAAAGCGCCTGATAATAGATTGAAAATAAATCATATTATATCCCAGCCTCCCAGCAGTTGATTTCTAGAAGCCATGCATCTCTTAAATACTTGCCTGTCTGGTGTGGCTGGATACGAGCTAAGAATAAACTCGAGCAATACTTGGGTATTGTTTATGTTTACAAACAATGTGTCCGGGGAATTTGCTCTATTCAGCATATCAGCAGGAAACACTCCAAGCTCAACATTTTCTGTAAATTTCAAAATATTTGCATGCATCGTAATCTCACATTGAAATGCAATGGCAACAAAACAATACTTGTACCAACAAGATGAAAACGAAAATGTTCTTTTTTAATCTTACCTGAATCAAAGTTGACACATGAGTCGTAAAGCAATTTCAACTGCTTCAAGGCTCTCGTATCGCTCTCATTAATTTGTTCGGCTGCGTCTGAAATAGTTGGAAATAAAAAGTCAATTATGAAGTCTGCAAATAAACCCTAACTTAAATCTCAAATCAGATGCTGAAGTTACCAATCAATTTATTTGCAACTTGTTCCTTGATCCGCACCATGGGAACATTAAATCCGGAAGGAGATGTCCAATCCCAATTACCACATGCAAACCGGTAAAAATCGTCACAAGGGTCCATGCTACTATTCATATTACTTTGTAGTGACGCCGCTTTCAGTTTGCATTCCTCTGTCTCGCAAATAAGTATAGCATGACCAGTGGAATCCACAGATGGTGAATCTCTCATCATCTTCGTCGACTCTTGACTTGCAACTACGAGAAAAATTCAAACATTACTATTTATAATCGAATCCCAGTACATGTTGCAAATTAGTAGGTATTATGACTCCATGGATAGCATTAGAAATATAAAATAAAAACTACTTACTAAAAGGTCTAAAATGCAAATTAATCACATAACTGACGATCATCATGACTGTGAGGGCAATTAGAATGAATGCAATTTTCAAACACCACACAAATATTTTGCTGCTAAGTAATCGGTTAGGTGGCCGTCTTTCCGAGGAAGTATTCATGTCAGTAGTGGTAATTTTAAACGGCTCCATATTACTCAACTCCATTGAAAAGTACAACTATAAACTTTCTCCAGTGTCAAGTTATTAAGGTCAAAATAATGTTTTTGGGATACTTTGAGTTTTCTCTGTAATTTTCAGCAAGGGATTGTCCTGATATTTGACATTGACAGAAATAATATAATATCCCTAGTCTCGAGAATTCAAAGACAGTTCCAACTAGGCTGAAACCAAACTGGAAGAATTTAAAAGCTACTTGACTTTATATACAGCAATCACAACTACTAATATACTACATATTTTCTATTTAGACAAACTAAATGATTAAATACTAATTTTCTTTATTTCTTTCGTTCAAACAAAAGATGGTGTAGTACTTTCACAGACCCAAAATGTGTCCGTGACTTACTCCATGATAACATATTGGGTAAACTAAAATGTCAACTTATACATATTTACAATTAGATATGGCAACAAGAATTTGGGAGCCAGAAGATAAGGTCATATCCCGCTCATGCCATTATCCATTCATCACTCAAAACTTTCAGAAATATGAGATTAAAATTATCTAAAATCAATACACTTTGATCACTCAAAACTCGCTTATATTTTCTCAAAGGAACCAAAATGTGAATGCCAGAACAAGCATTAACAGCTAGGTCATTTATACCTCCTAAGGAAAATATTCATCCACAGATCAGACCATCAGACTCACTTTGTCCAATAGTTATGAAGACCTTCTTTTATCTCTCATTTCCTTTCCTGATTCATACTGTTTGAAGTAGTAATATAAATTCATCATGATGTTGATCTGACTCCAATTCATTAGCCATGGGCCATGACTAACCACCCTTAAATTAAAAGCTGATGATTATATTGCCTTGAAAGATTCTAATATTCAGTTTACTAACAATGATAGCAAGAAGGCTGCATTCTTCAACATCGTGATATATCTGCTCTAAGGAAAATATAATAGACATGAATGAGAGGATCGAGTGATTTTGGATTGATCATATTATATCATCATATCACGATGATATGATGCCAACCCTGGATTTGGGAGGTTCATATTGACAATATGAATGTATGTTAGCCTTTGTTTTTATTTATTGCTGAAGCCGATATGATACGCATCCTGTCAAATGTATTTCTTCAACGGTGTTCATTTGGGTCCTGATTATTTGGAACATGTACAATGCATAATGTCAATAGGTAATACTGCCCAACATTATTTCAGTTTGCTCGACCTTATACTTCCGAAAAACTTAACCGAGCTCCCCAAAAATGCATTCTGTTATATATAAACTTACATTTTGCTTAACCTGTTGGCAGTGAAAAATAATTCCTGCAGTGGGCTGCCTGACGCATTACAATGAGCTTTCATTTAATTTATGTTTTTGGAAATGACATATTTTATTCGGTTAAACACTGATTTTTTTTTTACATAATGGTAGCAAATTGTAATTGCAAGTACGTATGTAAACAGTTACAATAATATTTACTCCTACGCTAAATATGCTAGATTTATACTTTAATGGAGTTGGTAAACTGCTTAAAAGTAATTTTAATTTTGCTTGCATAACTTTTTATATTCTGATATCGAAATTTTCATTCGATGGTAATGATGGTTGAGAAATGTTCACCCTTGCTTGTCACACTACGACTACACTTAGCATCTCCAGCTTCCTTGTTTGGCAGTAACTGGATCAATTCACCCCGATTGCATCCCTTATAATCTCTTTCGACAACTTTCCTGGGTGTGTCCCCATCCTTGTTGCGAATATTGATATCAGCCCCATGTTTATTCAACAGCTTACATTTTGTCAAAACAGCTTCAGCATCTCTCATTATTATAATTATTATAATTATTTTATTATTTTAAAAATATTCTTTAATTAAATACAAAATACTTTATAGAAGACTTGAAAATATTGAAACCTCTACCGACATTAACCGACATAGCCAAATCCATTGTGGGGATCTGGATCCCCTCTCCCAGTCGATTTCCCCGGAGATGACCGACATAATTTGCGGATATATCATCAATGATGCCATAATTTGTTTGTTCTCATATGCCCCTTGACGTTTTTTATCAGAATATAAACGAACGAGACATCTCCAAATGTGTTTTATAATATAATCTCCAAAATTTAGCTGTGGGCATCCAGTCCAACACGAATCATAATTATATTATTATAATTAACGATAAGGGATAACGATTCAATCCCTGTTCTGAACACATGCATATTTTGACATGACTTAAATATATCATCCAATTTCATCCCCACGTTTATGACTCACCCTTGGTCAGGGGTGGAAATCTAGTAGATATGCATAGCTTCAGAAATAGAGCAGCTTCCAAGAATTTGAGTCATAAGTTGACTTGCTTTGATCTGGTTTGCCACATGTATTTAGAGGGACTTTTAATTAATTTTTAGTTGATGACATAATTTTATAGTTTAGTAAAACTATTAATAAATATCATTTTTTTGCTTCCGAATGATGTTAATTTTAATTTTTAAAACATAGTACAACTAATTAAAATTGTAACTTGAAAATAGATTCAGCCGTAGCTGTACAGTTGATTATGCTTCCTTCTTGTTTGCTTGCTTTTTGAGTTGAAGCCGTATCCCCACATGCCATTATCATTATCCATTCATCACTCAAAACGTTCAAAGTTAGAAGATTAAAATTATCTACAATAAATTCAGGTTGGTCAAGCAAAAACGTGTATTTTTTTTTCAAGGAGTTAAATTTGAGTCACTCAACAAACATCAACTGTTAGTTCATATATACCTTTCTAAAGAAACTACGTATTCATCCCAAGCCCAGACTCGCCAATTTGTTATCGTTGTCCAATACCATCGAAGACCTTAATTCTTTCATCTCACCACATCATTTAATCTATGCTATTCTTCTTATTCCAAATTCATCATGACTCGGCAGTCATTGCTACCACTTACGCTCAAATTAAAAGCTGGGGAATATCTTTTCTTCCAAGGTTCAAATGTTCAACATAACAAGAATGTTGCATTGTACATTGTGATATGATACATCTACCCCAATGACAAGAAAATAAATATGAAGAAGGGGATCGAGTGATATTGGTTTCACACAAGCACAAAGATATCACTGTGCACAAACAGGCCTAATCGGTTCACATTTTGAAAGTTAGTACTAAATATTTTGCCTTACGGGCAATTAGCTAACTACCTAATACATATACGGTCCAGACTGGGTATAAAAATAAAGCGACTCTGAGCATATGTCTTGATTACTCTCCCGACATCTGAGATCATCGCATCCTTCATTCAAAACATAATTTAAGCATAAATTACCACGACTTGAATTTGGATTTCTATCTCCAAATAAGAAAGACATTGATATTTGTTTTATAAAAGAATCTCATTCGTCAGTATAAATTGACACAGTACCCCAACAGACAAGATATAATGCAGTCATTTGTAATTGCGGATGCGGAATCCACCGCTGACAAGCCAACTCGAAAACTGCACAAGTTGCTAACCCGAACCGTGATACTGACCCTGGCAGTTGCAGTTGTATTGCTTCTAGCACTTGTAATTTCCACATCACTCATTCTTCGCTCGTGTGCCAGGCAAACATCTCGTAAGTTTTAATTCTGTTGACTGGTGTTAAAATTACTCATTCGTCGGATGTATATTTTATTAACATTTATAATTATTATTCCACTCTCTCGCTAGCTGTTTCCCCGGACAAGGTTGACGGGGTGAACTCTGCGCAAGTTGAAGCCCTTCCCATAAAAGTGTGCCTGACTGAGGAATGTCAAACGGCTGCCATCTCCTTCCTTCTTACCATGGACCAAGGAGTGGATCCATGTGACGATTTTTACCGTTTCTCCTGTGGGAACTGGATGCCCGAAAAGGAAGCTACTGATCAGATTCGGGTACTTAGGAGGAAGATATCAGAAGAGCTTGTTGGTAAATTAAATAAGTCATATTGGAGTCTTAAGTTCCCTCAAACCAATGTGAGAATATAAGTTTCTCGTTTCGGTACGTTTGTAGATTTTACCGAGAGTGTCGATGACGATGACATAAAGCCTCTGCAGCAGATGAAATTCCTCTACCTGTCCTGTCTTAACCTAAGTACGTTTTCATAATTACATCAATGAACATTTATAAATTTTTCAAACCGATACTGTGACCGATCTTACTGATTGCTTAATTTTATTTAATTAATGATAGAATCAGGGGATGTGGAAACGAGTCCGTTGAGTAGCTCCCTTCCCGATCACGCAACCGATTATCTAAGGAGAGCTTTACTTGCTAATCTTGATCTTGATGTGGGTGCTGCCAATTTGGTCAGGTAATTGTTGTAATCTTTAATTTCAACATTAATGGGATGACTATATACATCATCATCATCGTTATATTTTGAATTTCTCAGACGGCTGGAATGTGCCGATCGACTGGAGAAATGGTTGATGCCATTTGCCATGATGCACAAATATTTTCTGGAGAAAATTAATAACGGAATCGTTGATGAGGTATTATGATTATGCATAACCTATGATATCTATGTAGTACGATATTTTTGCGGTAGAATTCGCCGAAAATTTGCATACGGGTGTACTATGGGCTGTATTTCACGAGTATCAGGGTCTCATACCCGATACCGAGACACAGGTTTAAATTAAATGTGAAAAACCGATTTTTTTCTCACAAAAATCACCAAATTTTGGACTATATTCGGGGTTGAGAGTGCGTGAGAAACAAGCAAAAAATCTCCGCTCCTAACACCCATGTATTGTGTATTCGACTTATATGCAAAATTCTCTACGACTTCGGTAAATGGGGTGGTTGACAGCACCATGTGCCCATGCTGTCACTTACCTCATATTCCGAAATCCAACCTGTGGTATTGAGAAATTTTGCATAACCGCTCGCCGTCCTTGTTGGAAGTAATTTAATGTTGATTTTCCCAGTTTGTATTTAATGTATTTCCGCTTCAATTCTTTTTGTTTACTAGGCAAGGAAGCTTTCCACACTCGTCAAGTACTCTTTCCAAAACCTTGTCTCCCGTCTTGACTGGATGGACAGGTTTACAAAAGGACTGGTGGTTGGGAAGGTGCATGACATGGAAATCATTGGCTATCCTGAGTGGCTAAGGAAGCCGGACGCAATCAGTGACTGCTATCAAGGGCTGGAATTCGGAAATGGAACATTTGTCGATAACTTCCTGATATTAAGTAATTGGGAGATAGAAACGCAGAATAGCCGCAATCCAGAATGCATACGGGATAAGAAATGGGGAATTAGAGGATTCTCTATAGCGGAAGTTGCCCCGAAGTATCGTAACTACCGTAATGATATCCGTAAGTGCATGCCATTTTTTTATTGGAGCTAATCAAATAATTGTTTGAAATTGCGTAATTATTTTCCAATTTGTACGATTTCACTTGATGCAGTAATTCCGGGCAGCGTCTGTCAACAACCCTTCATGGGAATGGGATTGAGGTATGCTATGTTCGTATAGTTTTTGGAGCCCAATTGTTTGTACATATGAAATTTAAATATGATTATTTTAATGATATATTTGACAGGGCCGCCGATTTCGGAGCGTTGGGGATGCTGGTAAGAAGGATGATTCCACCCTAAATATTATTGGATCTCAGCATTATTTGGCTTGTGCAAGTCCTTTGCTTGCTAATTATCATTTATTGTTTAGGTGGGACATGAAATTCAACACGCGTTCGACAATTTCCCGTTTCAAATTGGGGAAGACAGCAACATGTATCAGTGGAGCAACAGTGTCAAGGAAATCTTCCTTAATCGGTCAAGATGCTTCCTCATCCAACACGACAATTATATGCCTTCGCTTCATAAGGTTGATGATGATATATTCTGGGTAGGCGCAAATGAAATTATTTAATATTTTTGATAAAATATATAGTAATTATGTAGCATGGTGCTAACTTATCAAGCTCATATTTGATTTTGTAATACAGTATGCTTTCTCATTTCCGTAGGGAACTGATTACTCAATTTTGAACGAGGATGTTGCTGATAACGTAGGGCTAGAAGTTGCATTCCAGGCATATAAACTGCACTTGGCAGAGAGTGCAACAACGGAGCCGCGACTTCCGGGACTGGAGGATTTTACACCCGAACAAGTGTTTTTCTTATCCTTTGCTCACGTAAGATGTTTCATAATTGCATTTTTTGTTTCATTAAATTGATATAATTCGATTACCACAATTGATCTATGAATACCTTTGAGGAATGAGGAAGAAAGGACCTTCCCCATGTTCAATTTAAAACGGAGATGGTGAATCGGGACTAAAGTTCCAGGGTGATTTGTTGTCAGGGCTTGCCATAATTTGAAAGGGTTTCGTTGAGCAGGATTCATTTTTCCATTACAAATTCACCCTGGAATTTATTATATTACTCGAATCACACTATAAAACGACAATTTCTCCTTTCTTCCTGCCTGTCTAGTTACATGTCCATTAGAACAAGATTTAGCTAAAATGCGCTAATGAAATTCTTGAAATTATTGTAAAACCCACAGGCACATTGCTCCGCAGGATCTGCCGGAACAGTTTATCAAGTAATGAACTCCCTTTCCAATTCCGAAGAGTTTTCCCAAGCTTGGAAATGTTCCAGAAATTCGAGGATGAACCCAGAAAATAAATGCATTATGTGGTGATAAAAAGGTGGATTGAAGAAACTGATCACTTCAGTGTACTCTTACTACATAGAGGAATTTATGTTTTTACGAATTTATATCTGTCATTGTTTTATTATCGGATTGGAAGTTTCAGGTTCGTACAATACATTGAAAGTGTTGATGAATATATAACGTGTAGAAAATTGTTCTAATTGTGTTATTTGAGGTAAACTATATATACAAGAATAAAATAAAATAATATTAAGAGTGAAAGAATAATAGAAAAATGCATAAGATATCTATAGTGATCAATGCAAAATGTGCCTACGATAACACTTTCAGTGTTTTGATGCATTGGCTAAATTTTTTAAATAAGTCTGTTGAGTTTTTATATTGATATCAAGTTGTAATTTCAAGTATGTATACACACAGCAATAATAAAATTTACTTCTATGCTAAATATACTAGTTTCTATATATTTATTCTTACAGTATTACATGCCACCTACTGGCGTTTAAAAAAACTTTGAATCCTTATCAATCAATTTGAAAACGTGTTTATCGGAGGCATTATAATACGCACTTTTTGTCAGATATGATTTACTAACTCACCTTTCTCATTTACAATTTATGGAGTTGACAAACTGCTTAAAGGTAATTTTAAGTATGCTTGCGTAAATTGTTTCATTCTGATAACGAATTTTTTTATGGTAGTGGTGTTCTTCTCGTTGTTCTTCGCATTGGGATCCACTCCATGATTAACGAGGAACTTGATGAATTCGACCTGGACAAGCAGCTTGATATCTCCTACAACAAGTTGACAAGTGGATGAAGGGATTTGGCGTTCATCCAGATCAGAACTGCTCGAACCCATTTTAATGTTCTCCACGTCCAATTCAGCAAAGTTGGCGAAGGATGGCACTAAATGCAGAAGGGTGTTATTACTCTCTTCATCTTTCCAATTCAAATCTCGTTGGGACATTTCTTCAAAATCCAAATGTGTGACCAGGTGGAGGAGTTGTCCTAGTTGAGGATTATTTTTAAATTAAATTAAGTGAGTAATTTGGGCAACAATTATTTAAAGGATGAAGGTTTGAATTTGAATATTTAGTGGCACAGTTTATTTTACACTCACCCACACAAGGTGGGATTGATTCTGACACCATGACCAGGGTTTGAATGAGAACGCCCAAAGTTGCAACCGGTCCATTGTCCTCTGCCCAAATGGCTAGGATCTCACTGCACATCTCCGATGACCGAATTTTATTTGCTGCCAAGTCATCCCTGACATTTTGAATCCTCTCACGGGAAATGCCCAGTCCATGAGCAAGCTTGGCCCACTTTGGATGGATGCTCTCATCCAGATTGAGGATGGACTGGATGGTTGCCAAGGAACATCCTGAAATAAAATGAGCACATTGATCAAGTTGAGGAATTGAATCAATGCAATTTGCAATCCCCAAAATATTGTTTGTTTTTTTCATTATCCTTTCAAAGTGCTGCTCCATTTTAATTTGAGGGCAACTTATTATTGCAAAGAAATTACTTGGTCATTTCATTACTCACCCTCGCTGTCCATGATCAAGTTTTTGATTTGTAGTTCGCTTGGTTCCAATGCCATGGCCATTCTGGATGATTGAGGTCTTAAAGATTATATTTGAATGTCAACTTTAGAAATTAAGTGGGCTTATTGAGGCTCATCCTAAGTTAACTGCAATTTAAATCATGGCTTAATTGTTTTATCCCTGTGCCCTGTCACATAAATGATATGACCTATCATACATCATATAACACCAGTTTAAATGATTTACATGAATCAGAACAATCCCAATTTTTATTTTAAAATTAACTGCTTTCACTTTAATTGAATAATTGAAAGTAGATGGAGGAAACTTAAAACTTAACTTCCAGTTGATCTCAAGTGCCAATTACAAAGAAGATTGACACACCCGTCACAAGCCACATAAATATCTTCAATCCTCCACATGTATTTTTGTGAAATTCTTTTTGTTCGATTCTTGTCCTACACTGGGAGAGGGTTGGCTAAACATGGTTAAGTCATGTCATAAGTCTTGGAAGGAAATAATATGGAATAGGCTATATACAACATATAGAATCGGATGGTTTACGTGTTACTGGAAAATCGCTGATTATTGCTGTTATGTTTTTTTTACATAACATGTTCCCAATTAGGTAACATGATATCCATTGTGCCACGTTATATATGCATGCATGCCTCCTAACATTTTGTGACTTGCTCGTCTTCGTCATTCCATTCCACAGCTTCTTTATCGTTACCTAATATTATTTTGCTCAGACGTGTTGCTTTATAAGTCAATGAACTGTTGCTAGCATGCATAAATATATGATATGAGCTGAGTGAGACTTTTGAAGAGACAGAGACATCAAAAGACCTTTAGGCTTTCTCAATTTGGTTTGAGTAACTCCAAAAGTAATAATAATAAGTTCAGAACCCCAGAAGAAGGTGTCGTACGCTGTGTATTTATATTGTTAACAAACTAATTATGCAAAGTCAGGAATTAGCAACTTCTTTAATCCAGGTCAATTTTTTTTTTCAAATGATGGTTAATAATTTTGGTAATGCATAACGTTTGTTTATTTTATGACTAAATTGACCAGATTTACCTAAATTGAGCAATAACAGGAAACATATTGCTTAACTTAAATATTTTTCATATTAGAAAATGCATCGGCCGGATTGAAAAAAAAAAACTTCTTTAAATGCAATGCAAAATAAGTACTTTTCCATGCTACAAAATTCAATTGCATTTCGCATAGTATAGAAAGGTAAGGATTCTACAAAATCCACCCGTTTGAGTAGCAAACCTTTGTTTAGGTATATAGGTAAATGATATGATGATATAAATGAAGGAATACATGAGTCCACGCTTTTGGCTAAAAGGGATAATGTAAAAAGAATATCAAAATGACAATGACAGCCTACATACTATGTAGGCTATCGTATTTTCTGATGCTTTCTATTTTCAGTGCATCGCCACATTCTACATAAGGCTCATTATCCAAGCCAAACAGAACAACTTGTTTATATAAAGCAATTCTGTATAGGTAGATATGACAGATATTTGACATTTTTTTAAGCAACAAAAACAATTCATGTTTTTGTAATTCAAGCAAGAGAACTGTTAATTGCAGAAAGTTCATTTAATTACTGCAAATATGAGCAATTAAGATTGTAGTGAGTGGCAATTGTAGTTGCGCTGTCGACATGTCCATGGAAGAATTTGTACTCGTAGACCCTGCCGGTAAGTAGAATTGTGCATGTTCACTGCTAACTTAATCAGGATTAATTTCACGAGGTTCATCATTTGTTTATCAAATGCTTTCATTAAATTTCAGAATGTCCCAGCCCCAACTCGGGGCTAACTATTGGCATGGGTGACGACGACCGGCATCCCTTCGAAAGGTGGCAAGGGACCAAGAACCGCCAAAAGTCTGTCATCTGCAAAATGCTTGAACGTGTGACATTAAACTGGTGGGGTTATTTAAAAAGGTCATCCACCCCAACATTCAGTTCGGTTGCCACATCAGCAGTATTGGGCGCAGTTGATGGGGCAGCTCTGGCAGTCAAGCGGGCAGTTAACCCATTTAAAGCATCACCAGGAATTAACTCCACCACAGCTTTTAACGGATTTTACTTAAGTGGTGTTGTCGCCAATAACCTGTGGAAGGTCTCAGGAGGGAGGAGGAGTCGGTGGACCGCGGCCAAAAATATTTTCGACGAGGTGGTCGCAATTGGACTGGGGGAGGGGATCCTGGTCGCCACATCAGCTGCACTTTTACCTGGGATTTGCTCAGTTGCCTTTGCCTCAGGAGCTTTTGGGGCGGTGGCCGTCAATATGTGGATGATGGGATTGTCCATTAAAAGGAGAAAGAGTTGTGACTGGTTTGACATTCCAAATGACGATGTCTTGGACAAGGCTTATGGAACTCTTATGGTGGATAGACTTGAAGAAAGTTGTGAGGTCTCCAGAGCTTATCGGGCACTGGCGCTGAAATTCCATCCGGATAAATTTATTGCAAGAAATACAGGCGCTTCCGATAAGGAGAAAATTGGCAATCTCAAGACATTTTTGAAAATTACAACCGCCCATAAAATGATTGTGATGGTGAGAGAGGGGGACATGAAGGGCTATCGTAAGGAGCGAAGGAACTTTGAAATTATTTTGGAGGGGGAGGAGGAGGATAAGGAAAGGAACAGGATCGGCAGGAGGATGGTATCTTTTATTCGGTCTTGGTGGGAATCTAATCCCCTGTCATTTCAGAGGAGTATTGGTACGGCGGGGGAGATAGGATAATGTCCATTACCAGTGCGGAAATATCCGATTAAGTGACCTGAACATGAATTAGTACTTAACCATTAGATAAGTTTGGAATGTCATTAGTTATGTAATAAATTGTAAATAAATTAACGGTTGAGTAAATGCAATTAGATATGTTCAATTAAGCAAAAGCGATTATATTTTTCACACTTATGCAATTATAATTAATAAATTAATAACGTTTGGAAATATCCTGAATTTATTTTGAAAATAACTTTTGCAAATTATATTTAACGAATTCAACTAGCGTTTAACTATCTTGTTAATTTGATAATTTGGGAATTTTAAATTTCAAACTGATTTAAAAATCAAGATACGTTTTATCTTATATACTTCAAATACGGTTGAATTTTACTGATATTTCTGGGCCAACTGATCGTACTGCTGGGCAACGGACGGCATGACACTCTTCCAAGAGGCTTGCACTTTCGCACTCATCTTCCCAATCCAGGCATTCATATTTTCCACAAATGCCTTCTCCGCAGCTTCCAAGTTTGTCCTCTCCCTGGTAAGACAGGGCTGATCAGTGGGTTGACAAATTGTGGGGACGTACGTCCAAACTGGTGGCGGCTCCAGATTTGTGAGTTGGCCTGGAGAAGGGACGGCGTTTACGTTTAGAGCGGCCAGTGCCATAAGAAAGGCGGCGAGGAAAATTGTCGTTACAGTCATGGCAAATTTGTAATTTCTCTCACAAAATATGATCCCGACTTTTAAAATGAATTACTGATTTGATATTCCGCAAAATCAAAGGCGACTTTATTTACTTGCGAATTTGATGGAAATTCAGTGATTTTCCTGCGCTGTTTGACCAGGACGAGTGTTCCAATGGAATAACTTCCATTCCATACCTTTGGTTAAAATTCAATGTCAAATGCAGATCGTGATCATTAGGATTTCGTAATACTGAAATTGCAAAATGGGGAAAAATAAATGGCATGACAGAGTTAAAATAGCAACTCACATTACTGACGAAATGCTGACGCTGGCAAGTTAAGTTTAATGAATAACAAGGATTCCAAATTATGAAGCGGATGCAGTTTTTCCGAAGCTATCATCATGATCAATGATCATACATCACGCACCATACCACAAGCATAGCTTTGTAGCGTCGCTGGCTCATGGAATGTTTTATGGACATGTATGAAGATTGCTCAACAGATAAGAAATGAATTCAGCAAACATCCCAAGGGGACAATAATCTAATAGGGTCATTTAAATAGTATGACTTGATAACAATGTACCAATTACAATTACCACTGACACTCGTCACTGTCCTGATCTTCTTGGCCAGTATTGAAAAATCCACTGAATGAATTTCATTCATTCCATACATCACAGTCAAAATAAATTAAAATGACCAAATTATTATACTTTTGCCCAATATTGGGCTGATTGATATTGGTCCATGGCTGATGGCCATGGACTCCGAAAATTACACCCTTTAATGAATACTCGCCGGGAAAATATATTTCCTGTCTAATGTTTGTTGCCTCGAAGCTTGAGTTTAGTAATAAAAATCTAAATGTATTAATATCTATCTTTTACTAAATAACTAATTACTATTGTACATGTGTAATAAATACATTACTCCTAAACCCACAAAAAATACACTTCCGGTTGCTTGACAATTTAATGCTCGGCATTGCTCAAGTTCATCATAGTTTATTGCAAATTATGCTAAACCGAAATTATGACCTGACCAACCTTATTTTTGCTCCTCTAATTGCAGTTTCTTGGGGAGCGCAGTAAATGGCACAATAAATTCAAGTGTGAATTTCTCAGTAAATGCTCTTGAGAGTAATATATAAACAAAATGATAATATCAAATCGTAAGTAAGTATGGGATGGATTAAGGCAACCGTGAGGCGACAACTTAGAAATAAGGACGACAGCTTTAGCTTCCCAAATATAGATCATGTCATAATTCGTAATAGACTTCTGAATGCTACATCGCAGATTTAACTGCATTATATCACCAAGAATAAAGTCAATGCCAAATGGGAAACCTGTTGAATGATGGCTTTCAACAGTGTAATATAATTACAATAGTGCTATTATTATGAAATCTATAGCTGGCGCTATAGCTGCTTCTAAGGATGAATGAGAGAAAAGGAAATCAAAGAATATAACCGTACTAAACTTAATTACCATCTGGGAGATAAGGCAAATAAAATTAAAATAGCCCGTATGGGGTTTTCTTTATTTAAACAAGCAAAAATCCTCATGAGTGCATTCCTCATTTATTGTAATAATTGTGTAAAATGAGGTAATGCGTAAACTGTCCAAAATTTGTGTTTCGAGTTAGGCAGAGCGATGGAGAAATGACAATTAAAATGAGAAAACGAGCGTATACCTCATCATCTTAATTTTCTGAGGCTCATATCAAGAACTGTCTGGATCAGGCAAATAAATTCTACGATATCATTTCTGAAATGGGTATTTTTTTTTAATATGCAATTCCACAGTAAACAAGATCAATATACATAACATATATCGTTTTGCATTTCATCACAAACCCTCTGACTTCACCCACCTTCTCCAGATCTTTGTTTCCAAGCCAGAGTGTACTTTTAGGGAAGTGCAAAAGTGAAATTTAGATTTTACTGTATTATTTTTTTAAATCTTCATTAAATTATTTTTCAAACCATTTTCAATTCAGTATCAAAATGGTATTTTGTATAAGGAGTTGCAGTAAAAGTATATAGATTAGCTTATGAGTAAGTAGGCAGCATAAAGAAAATTACCAAAATTGGGACTGTAAATTATTAATTTAAAAAAATTTAAATGATTCACTTTTCCTCGACTATCATTTGCTAGATTAATGCAATCACCGCTTCGTTCAAGCGCATATATGTTGTTCATTACTTCCGATAATCTAAAAAGGTAAATGAAAACAATTTTCCTGTGAAAGAAATATCAATTTGCTTCCCTTAACTATCTTTTATCGTATTTATTCCACCTTCCTAAAAAAATATTGTTACCAAGGAATACAATTTACAAGATCACTTATATTTTTCCGATATGCGATATATCTAATGACAAGATATGCACAGATAATGATGATGTCATGAGTCATGTCATGACTCATGAATGACAATATATACATTTGCGCTACAATATTTTGATAATGTCGATCAAAATATGCCGGTAATTTCGCCAACCAAAACCCGTCAGAATTCCATTCTCGAAGGAACTGTACGCAATTCAGTTGTCAGGAAAATGTAAAGTTATGATATGATGATGATATGTAGAATTACCTCCACTTGTCTATATTCATGCATGGATTCATACTGTAGTGAGTTTGGGCTTATTTTAACTTATCTGAAGTACGGAACTGCGAATACAGACATTCGCAGCTATATTAGTTTAAATAAAACAATTAAAAAAGGGTAGCTGAATGCGCTATAAACGTCCGCCTCTAATGCCATAATTTTTGCTTTTGAAAATAGATATTTGGGAGCCCATTTGAGAAAAGGAATACCATCACCGTGTTCAACATGGTTGAACTTAATGTTGGCGTATCTGCTCATTGTAAGCATAGACGAAACCCAAACACAACACTGTCAACACTCCGTAGTTGGATAATAATTACGAGTTATGTTTCGTAGCCAAAAAAAATACATGGAATATAGGCGACCGTTGGCAGATTGTCATACTGCTAGATTCTCATGCTGGGAGATTGTCATGCCGG
Organism: Pseudosinella alba; assembly: GCA_034700485.1. Taxonomy (NCBI): domain Eukaryota; kingdom Metazoa; phylum Arthropoda; class Collembola; order Entomobryomorpha; family Entomobryidae; genus Pseudosinella; species Pseudosinella alba. The sequence goes on from JAQIXQ010000484.1 coordinate 20,697, forward strand.
TAAATTAATCGGCCGGTACAATTGTATGTCGGAAAATTAACAAGCCGGGTATTGTAGACCGGGAAATGATTACCGGGAAATGGATGCCGATGAAAATCCGCGACCCTACAAAATCAAGGAAAATGAGGTTACATCAGTGTCCTCTATAAAAATATTGTGCTATTGATGATCTATCTTAGGTTTGCCCTGATTTTGTAACAATCATGTGATCCCTTTTTAAGGTTGCAATAATGCTTTGCGCATAGTACTTCAATTGAGCCATTATCAAACTTGCATGCTTTCATGAATAAGAGAAAACAAATATACTGTTAAGTAATAAAGTTTATCTACTAAACATGAATTTCTGATTTAAATACAATACGTCAACAGAACAAATTTTATTCCTCATAAAGAATGAATGATCGTAATTGTTTAGTAATTATCCTTAAGCAACGCCACTGGCAGGATGAATTTAGTTCTTTCCACAACCCTAAACAAGGACGAACGCAACATAGGTTACAACCAAATATGTGACCAACAAAATGAGCCAATACAACCGTAAATTCTTCATGTAGATTAATTTACCGTAGCCTGGTGAATGCATCGGGTAACATTTTCCCATGGCTCACAAGGAGTATTCTTTACTGTCAGCGTTGCGTACTCCGGATCTAAAATCAAAGGCAAACAAAAACATGCCTATTTAATTTCATTTTTCACATACTTCACTCGATGCAGCGAAGGCAACAATAACATAAGTAATCAATAAATAGGGATTACGTTGCCGTTTACAATCCTCCATAGCAGATTTTACTTTGGTCAGGATCTCCTTTTGGGAACTGTTGGGATTATTTATGTTAATACCCAATTCGTCAGCCAACAGAGCCACAAATGCGTCAACATCGATGGTGAATGGTCCGTTCTTTACCGTCCTGATGAGCACACTCCGACTCTGGAGTACACATACCTTATCGCATTTACCCTGTGCAAAAAAAAATAGCTTGTTATGGGAATCTCATCAGTGTGGTTATGCTGCTTCTAAATAAATACTTTTTGTAGTTGTATCCACGAATCTACCTTATATTTGTCATAACTCCGTCGGCAACTGTCCCAGCCCATTCCGTCGTGATTAGTATACATTTTCTGAAGCTCTGATGCATTGTAAGGGTGGCAGCTGAAGTCAGGCCAGTGCTTACGCTCGTCTCGAGACTGCAAACAAATTAGCCAAATGTTTGTTATTGGGTAAATTTGAGAAAATTGAATTCGCACAAACGTAACTAATAGATACAATTATAAAAGAACATACCGCAACCCACACTGCCATAGTGAGCAGAATTCCAGCGACAACTAAACCCCTTCCAGACATGATGAAGTTTTCAAAAGAAGATGTAAATAGCAATTCCAAAATATCTCTGGCTCTAAGATTGTTTCTTTAAAGAATTATAATAAATGCCCATGGATTCATTACACACCATAAAATAATTTGTTTACGACAGAATTACGCACTTGCGAGCGTAGTTATACTGTCGTGAGGTATAAGGGTCTTCTGCCTATCTGTCTCTTTGTGATTGGGTGCGCTCCTCCCATCATAAATAGAATTTGTCTACGAGAGAATTGCGGACCTGAAAGTGTAGTTATGGTGTCGTAAGGTTTGTCTGTCTCTCCGGCTCTTTGTTAATGGGAGCTCTCCTGTCTTTAATGCCGAGCCAATCATCCAATGAGGTCAAATGATACAAAATTGCATTTAAACATAGTACAAATCTTGTGTATGAAAACTTGAAATGATTTTCTTCTTTTACATTTTTTAAATAAAAATATATCGGAACTTTTGTTCTTTTCTATCAGCTCCGTAACTAGTCAGGGGCAAACAGTTTATTTATAACCAAAATTGCTCAATTTACTACGTAAATATGAATTCTTGTAATAAAGTACAGATTACCAAAGCACTCGCGTCATTGACAAAGCAATAAAGTTTCGTAACTTAAATGGTTGAAAATGGGCAGCTTAAAACATTATGAGCGTTTTTAATAATTTTATATATTACCCGACAATCGATTATGATTAAAAAATAATACATGCGTATTAACTATAGTATATAGTCTATATACAAAGAGCGAAAGTGTACTAGTTATTGCAACAATCAAAATTAAAAAGTATTTCAAAGATTGTTATTAAAGATCTGCTTCACTGGAAGCCTAAAACGCACATTCCTCAAATCAAGTCTAGAGTCTAATGGGATCTTTAAATATTCGTAATAAACTATTATAGCAAATAAAATTTAAAAGGATAGTTATGACCTTGCAAACAATGATGCATTACATATCCATGTCGAATCACGAGTCTTGATTCCAAGTGGTTCATTATAATAATGATCTACCGATCTACGCTTATAATGAAATCGTGAACCCAGTCATCATAATCAGTCGACTTACTCTCGTCAGTCTTGTCACATTCCTTTGAAATTGTAAACTACCGATAAAAAAAATATCTGATCTTTACCCAACCAAGCGAGTCAGGCACAGAGAAGGATGTTTGTGCTTATCATTTGCATTGATAGATATATCAAAATGAGTGTAAACGGACGAATTTCGGGGTACAAGCGTCTTCGAAGGAATCTGCATTCCGTCACGAAAAAGATTTTTTTTTAAATCAGTGGAGTCGCAAACGGCCAGTAAAATGTTTCTAGGTAAATTTTGGCTCTCACAAGGGATCCTCTCTTGGCAGAAAATCTAAGAAAATCTCCACATGATAATTTCAACGACATTTCATGCTGCTAATTCATTTCAATTCAATTCAAATTCTTTCTCTACAATATTAGCCATTTGCATTTGTTTAATAGCTTAGAATATTTTTAATTAGAAAGGTAGAAGTATGCAGAGATTCATTTATATGAAATAGAGAGAATGACATCACGGAAAAAGATCCAGGCAGGATCCTGTAATTTTTTAACAAATTTAGACGTATCCTTAAAGAATTATTTATTTTTTCAAATTCGAATATTTTGAATATTAAAAAAACCAAAATATTATGTATTTTAATTTCAAATCCTTCACAATATTGATTTTCTAAGTGTTGACAAAGGCTCGGGGGTTAATCAAAACATTTTAATTTTTATCATCACATCCCTAAGTAATAAAAGCTGGGCATTAACTACCAGGACAGCTAATTAAGTATGTTCAAAATAAATGTTATATAGAGGATCTGAATTGCGTTTGGCTCTTACCACGGCATCCTCGATGCATTTAAACAAAGGGTTGTACGGCTCACAGGGGAGATACTGGACGTTTGTCATAGTTTCAAACTCTCTATCTAAAAATCGAAATACAATATTAAGCATGTAGTCGAGTTTGTCTATAAAATCAACCATTAACTTGACTCACATTTGGTTTTGCAAACGTTCAAGGCCTCCGTGACATTTTTCACAAGGCCCTGTGGTGCCTCAGCAAGATGCTCGTCCTCGAAACCTAATTCGTTTAACATTACAGTTATGAATGCCTCAGTGTAGAAGCGGAAGGGCTCCTCCTTCTTCGTTTTCATAATAACGTCCCCGTTCCTGAGTGCGCACATCTTATCACATTCTTGCTATATACAGACAGCAAAATATAAATACAAAATGTAAAAATTGAAATTTGTTTGGAAATTTTCTAATACTAGTGCGTAAATGCTTACCTTATCCTTTTTATGGCTAGCTTGACAACTATTCCAGGCCACCCTGTTATGCTTAAAATAATTTTGCTGGTATCTAGAGTTCTTGTGTGGGAGGCAACTGAAGTCAGGCCAATGCTTGGCTTCCGTAGATGACTAAATACAAATAAACTTATCTGATATTTATGTTCATTAATTCAATAAAAAAGATGATTATGTCTACCTTTGAAGAAATCATCACTGCAACGATGATGAGAAGTAAACTGGCCATAATTGGGCAAACTTTATTCATCGTGAAAGTAGTAGACGAAGAACGATAAGTATTTTATTCACTGTCAGAGCATATAACCGTTTCAAGAGGTTTTGTTTAGTGATTGGTTTGTCCCTTAATGCGACTAATCCTGTTTGCTGCTTGCTTAGCATCATCCAAGAGAATTTGCGTAACCGAAGGTTAAAATTGCGCAATAAAAGTTACGACAGGGACGTAGTAGGCATATGCATTATACTGCATAATAAAAGTTAAACTCATAATTATGGATTGCGATACAATGACGCACATATCACTGGGGTATATATGTCACTGGGGTTTAACTCAAAATAGAACCCACAATTAAAACCGGGGTTTTACTATTTTACCCATGGGTCTAATTTCGAGTTTTTTGGAGTAATAAACCGTTTACAACGGGTGGAATAGACGGAGCTGGAATACCTTTAATAAGCTCATGGGTATTTTTCACTATATCCATATATGGCTCAAATTGTACGCATTTATATGTTAATGTCTGCATGGAATATTACCTGCATTATTCCCAAGAAAAGCAATTTTTATCCATCCTATAATAATAAAATGTTAGTATTTTAGCAACTCTAGACGTAATTGTGGAATTTGTTTTGACTCAAAACTTTTGAGTGCATATTGGCTCTTCGACACAATATTTGAGTTACTAGTGGGTCATTAAACATTTCAGTGGCAATTAAACTCAAAAGTTGCAAAATTTGGGGTAACTTTTTTTCTTAGTGAATATTACTCATGTTTTGCAAAAGGCAAAAAGTGTTGCACAATCCTGCATGAAAGCTCTATTTTCATCCAAATTCGCAAAAAAAATGTCAGTCCTAAAATCGGATATATGAAAAGACTGACGCTTGCCATTAATGAATAGACCAATCTATAGATAGGTAGAATTATCGACTATATGTTGAAAGTGGGTGCTTTAGTACCCAAACATATTACAGAAAATATTAATAAAAACAAGTACCAATATAAACTTAAAAGAACCACTTTCCCGAACGTAGACAACGAATCCTTCAAATTTACATTTATCTTCATTATAGATAAATCATTCTTTACTACCACATAAAAGCAAGCAAAATATTAAAACCCTGAAATAAATTCACGATATGCCCATAAATAAAATTATTCCAATGAAAAATTTAATTGTATTCTAGCATAAATTAAAATGACAAAATTATTAAAGTAAATATATAAAATAATTTGATTGAATTCCTTGCAACAAATTGTAACCTCAATTAAGTAATGTATAATAAATAATGACAAACTGCAATATATAGATATAAGTACTTAAAACTAACTACGCAATGAAAATTTTTGTTTCAAATCCAAATTTTCAATTTGAAATACCATTTAAAAATCTAACAAAATATAACAAAGTTTAGGACTTGTGGTATTTATATAATAATTCAATTTAATTACGAAGTAACTATTTTACAAACTTACAATCAATACTTGTGTCAATGCATTTGCCTTTAATTGTTATGTGAGTTTTGGCTGAATAATATTCACAAAGGGCTCGAGATTGAAATTTAGGTGAGAAACATTCTGCAATAACAGTTGGATTGTTATATAAAAATTATGGAGCACGACAAAATTATTTGATTAATATTATAATAAATTATATTTCCAAGTAATTTACGAAGTCAACTATTCATTATAAAATATATTTCAATTAGTGTCTAATTCATTTATATATGTATTCAATTTCACGACTGATAATGCCACACCAGTAAATTCGATGGTTTTCGCCCAGGTCGAACATGTACCACGGCAAATTGCAATTTCGATTTTGTTATTTATGATTGCTTTGGATGGAAAGCCTCTTGGAGTAATAGACTTAACATCAGTCGTGCCTGTTGTTATCTCAAACACTGCAATTAAATCACTTGCAAAACAAGGTCTTGGCCAGAGTTTGTTAGACTCGACTTCGCGAAACACCCCAATATCATTCAGGAATACGTTGAAGGCTCGTGAACCTGTCTCAGCATACTCGTACTCCGTTGTTTTTATAATTAATTCATAAGTCCCATCCTTTGGTGTAGGAAAGGTGTAGTTTAAGCATGACGAAGGCGATTTCGAATTTCCTGTTGCGTAGTACCTCCAAAGTTCGTGGTCCCTGTTTTGGTATGTCTTCTTGGGATTGTCAGCACCGGAGCAAACTGTCCCATTTAATCACAAAAAAATTACGTGTCACCACACCGAGGAAATTTATTGTATGCGTACGGTAGAATTTGTAATCTGGAAATTTTAACAAACCATTTGACCCATTTCCCAACTGGACTGGTATAAGGTGGTAGCCTGCCTTACTAGGAACTTGACTCATCGGTTTGTAAGTAATATTTCGAGCATCAGTGTACATAGTGCCTCCATTAAAGCGAACGGCGAAGATGGTCTCAGTAATGTTACAGTCCCCGATGTCATTGGACAATTTAGTTGTATCATCATCTTGAACATTATTACAAATAAATCCACCATATGAGTAGGTCCCTCTTGCACGCCTGCAAGCTTTCCCCGGGAAGAGGTTCATGCGATGATGCTCCGCTAACGCATGGCAAACTACGCAAAAAAAACAACTCACAATATTTTAAAATCGTCAATGTTATTTCATAAATTGCAAAGTGTTTTTTTCATATCCATACCAGTCCTCCGTTCTCGGCAGATAAGTGTACCAGTAGTTGCTATGGTTTGGAAGTATACATCACAGAGGTTAAGTGGATTAATACATTGACAGATATCTTGAGTCCAAGCCTCATTGACACTTTCGCAAGTACGAGGTTTAATTGTTGGAGTTGGCCCTGGTGTCACAGGTTTAATTGTCGAGCTCAGTATGGATTCCGGCGTGGTAGTGGTTGTAGTCCTTTTTGTCCGTGATGCAGTAGTCCGTCGCCTTGTAGTTGTTGGCCTAGTTGAAGTCGTTGAAATTGTTGGGGGGACCGTGGGCATCGGCTTATCTGGAGCAGGCAATTCAATTATGTAGAAGGACGATACGATGTAATTCGGATCGTAGAGGTCATTGAGATCCCCATTCCCGTAGCAAAATTCCACCTCAAACTTTCCATGCTTATCCAACCTTGAGGAAGGAAAACCTGCAGGGGTCAAAATTTCATTATGCACGTCAAACTCCACAAAAAGCTCCACTCCTTCGCAAGCGTTTGCATAATGCAGGATATTTAATTCCGCCCAAACAGTCACGCCATTTAGGAGAATGTTGAAATGCTGAAATAAAAAAAGGATTAATTAATTATCATACTATACTTAACAATAGATATACCGTTACAGAGAAATAAATTATACTACAGTAACTTACCCTTGGTTTGGCTCCATTTCCAATTTTATCTGACCAAAACGTTTCAGCGGTGCGGACGTTAAACTCGTACCGCCCATTTTTGATGATGTTCGTGTGGTACGAAATACAAGTCCAGTAATCTCTCGCTTCTTTCCTTCCAACAATCAGGGAGGAGAAGAGCGTCTTATCAGTTGGGTGTATTGATTTTATTCCACCTTTGCATTGCGAATGTTTCCAATTTTCGACATGAATGGGATGACGAGTATTGAATTCATCGCTGTACTGATTTGACATTTCCGCTACATGGTTG
>JAQIXQ010000485.1:0-28179 GCA_034700485.1 Pseudosinella alba
GTGCGGCCCTCACCTTTCGCACCCCCCCAGGAACGCTACTGGTCACTCTCCAGTCTTGTACCACTGTGCTTTTATAGAGGCAGTTGATGTCCCCGTTCTTTTTTAGCCAACAGTAAGAAACACCATAACGAAAAAAAAAATAATTAAAATCTAACGAGTATTTGCGTGCGCTTGTTGAGAAATGTTTCTTACTTGCTATGTAATATTTTCAAGAATTCAATTTTGGAAAAAACTCATTTCGGATTAGCCTTCCCCAATGTGACCAATAAACCATACTGCCAGAATACACAACTTGCTCCCGAGAGTATGTTTTTTCGACAACTTGATGATTTACATCATACACTTTTGGGTTAAATTCTCACTTTAACTTAGATTATCGGAAATTTATGATATTGCATGTTAATCAACTTGGTTGCTACCTTTTTATTGAATTAGGACTGAGATAAAGAAGGGACCCAAAATTTCACCCGTTATCGCCTCCACGGACGGACGGATGGAATATTCTGGATAACCGCTGCCCCTAATTTTATCTCGAGTTAATTAGGTAATGAGCTTTATGAGCATATAACCGTAAAATATGTATGAGTCAATTGTCTCAGTCCTTGCATAAGGTACCTTGAACTGTTGCGGTAACGGGAAATGATTCAACGTTGCGGATTAAATGCCAAATTTCAATTTTTTCAGTTCTTTGCCAAGTGTAAAATAGCAAACGTTGCTGGGATATTGGTTAACCTTGGCCCCGAAAAGGATAGTAAATTCATCCGGGACTGTCCCGCTCCCTCGAAGCGAGAACTGAATGCGTAAATTTCTGCAGTTGACGACAAATTTGTGGCAGATTTTCCGCATCAAATCTTATTTGATGTGAAAAGCGATATCCAACGCATAAATAATTATAACTTCATTCAAAATGACCTGTGTTAAGTTTTGGTTTGCAATCCCAACCTTAATCCTTATAGTTAGTTTCGCAGAAGTGGCCAGTTTCACATTTGAAATTCAACTGGGTTGTTCAGTGAATGTGGTCACATCAAAATCGTCCCAAAACTCGGATTATTCCTTCGACTTGCTCAACTCTCCTCAAAATCTCTTCACAATCACACATTTTGAGCATGACAAGTTGGACTTCGCCTACGATGTCTACCTACACACACCCCAGCTGTGGAATGTCCTGAATTCTAACATTGGGGATGAGCTGGTGTTCACACACAAGCAGAAATATTTCCGCTTCTTTCGAAGATTTAGCGATAACTCATGCATGCTGTTCTTCCTCTTCACAACAACCTTTGACGAGACAACCATGGCCATTCACAAATCCGGATTTGGGACTTCTGATTATGCCATATTCTTCGTAAGGGTGGAATCCTTATCGCCGGACGATACTCTCATATCCGGCTTTGCTGGGAATGGTCTCTTCTACTCGGACGTTCCCCCATTTCATGCTGACATCATATTCTTCTCTGATTGCTCAACATCGCAAGCTGGAGTTCATTGCTATTTCTGTCCCATGCAAACTCTTCAGTTGGTTGGCGACCCATCAGGATTATCCATTGGGCGGATGCAAGCCGCATCTAAAAAGTTCAACAGCAACGGATACGGCCGATACCTGTACCTGGGTCCCTTTTTGACATTCCCGGCAATTACAGAGGAATGTCTGCACGTGACAAGGAAGGGCCGGGGTCAGTTTTCCGATGAGATTTTAAAGTGCATCGGCAGCAATCAAATAACCGTGGGCTTAATCACAGACACCATAAATGTATCCTATGCCATCAGCCAATTAGCCATCCCATTGGACCAGCTACTGGGTTCCTATTGGTTCCTTTCAGCGACGACGATGGAAAGTTTGACATTGAGTGTTCCCAACTACTACGCCACCAGACGGGGCTCATACTTGATTCTCTCGCAGCTGCCCTGGAGCCTAGTGTCCTGCATGGGGAAGAGGAAACTCGTCGCACTAAGTTATAATCAGAATGTGACTGTGATTGGTCCGGGAGTTTGGAGTTGCTTACTGTTGTCCTTGTTACTGTACTCCGCTATCTGCAAAAATATTTTTTATGGGATGGACCTCATTTGGCCAATCTTGGGAGTTTGTCTGAGATACACTCACAACCGAAGGATTGTCTGGATTTACCTGCTGATGGGACTGATATTGACAGCCACCTACGGTGCATATTTCAAGATAAGCGCTATTCGGCTACTTAGTTTCCCCGATCTGAAAACCCTGGTTGGGGAAGGCTACAGGTTGACAATCGGAGAAAACCCTATAATCAACCCATTGATCGATGTTATCATTGGCAAACTACCTGACTATATGGTGGCTCATGTTGAGCATGCATTGGGACACGGAACAAGTATCCGGGACTTTATCTACAACTCGTCAATTGAAGAAGATGTGGGTCCACTAATAGATCAAATGGGCCGGGATAAAGTGGTACTGTTTGCCATGCACACAAATATGGAATCCTTGTATGCTGCTGTACAATCCGGGATGAAGTCAGTCAACAAGAACTACATCTGCAGCGAGATTGGTCTGAAGGAGGACATACCCATGAGGATGGAATTGGGGGTCCGTGTCCACCAATACATGTCAAGCTACTTCAATAGAATCATCCATTTCTTTTCCGAGAGTGGGATATTTAAATTTCAGGAGGACTACAGAATGTTCGTCCAGTTTACCAAGTTGTTCAACAGGATCGAGTTCGCTGATGCGGAGATTAGTATAGAGCCCCCAGCCATTAGTAGGGAGTCCGTGTTGGTGGGGATAGCTAAATGTCATTTGGGGGGTTGTGGAATCCTACTTGGATTTTGGGGTCTGGGGTGGATTGGGATTTTCATTGCTGGAAAATGGAAGGCATTTCTTGCAAAAGTCTCGGAGTTGGTAACAGCAATCTCAACTGCATTAACTAATTAAGCATGTTCACATATAATAGACTATTAATCCTGTCTTTTCAATGACCTTCTAAACATAAAATAAAGTTTCACTGACTGTGTCTTTGTCATATGTTATTGTAGTATATTTAAGAATATATACATGAATTGATCTACTAATCTACTTGAATAATTGCTAACATGCGATAGCAATAGCAATGAACTTCTGTTACACGTGTACTATGATGAACTTACATGTATGTAACCTTGAATAATGGCGTACTAATACTTCTGTACTCATGCAATTCATGTCACTCTCTATTCTGCTTTCTTACCAACTGTTTCTCTAAGAATAATTCTCTACGGATAATATCAGGCAAAGAACATCACATATGCGTGTATCTAGCATACAGTCATTTCATGAATTCAATTGCGTTAAGCATAAATCATTAGGATTATAGATTGGCGACGATTTAAATAGAGTTAACTTTTGAAAGTTATCTTCGTAATTTCTTTCACAAAGTGAGTTACAGTGGGGAATAATCAAAAATGGCGTTATGTGGAGCTCTTCAACAATTTGAGAGTTTAAAATATGACTTTGATACATGGATTTTATCATATCATATGGCAGGTGGTCGCATTCGCTGCCAGCGAATGCGACCACCTTTAAAGAAACTAAGGATTGATGGAAGCATACTTATAATATTTATTTTCGTTTTAATTGGATTGACTTTAGCTTCAGTGGCATTTCTAGCGGAAGTAGCTTCACAAATTTTAAAATGGGTTTGGTTAACTATATTTATAAGATTAACCAAGAGGGGTGTTTCCGAGGGACAGAATCGAGATTCAAATTTCACGGTTTCGGACTCCAACTTGATAATTGTTAAGACATTGAACCCATGAACATATAGAGTCGATGTTGTATTGTATAGCTTGTAATAATTCGGTGTTCCTACATATATTACATAATGTAGTTCCTGATATACATACGTATATGTGCAATATATATTGATTGGAGTGCGGAAAAAATATACTGAAAGTTTTTAGATAAAATCAAAATGGGACATTGTAATTTGAACTAGTGTAAGTCATAATTGTAAGGATGTAAAAACAAAATGTGGATGTTGCTTACGATTAGAACGAATAAATATGAAATATTAGCTAAATTAATAATAGACTATTTTACAGATATGTGTGTGTCGTTTCTTGAATGCGCTTCCGTATGCAAATGCTATTAAATATGCTTAGAACAGTTGCATTTGTTTGATAATTCCAACTTATCACGTTTTTCTGAAATTTCTTTCCTTCATTAAATGCATACATATTTTTATTTCTCAAGGACCTGTTACTATTAATTTGTTTTTGTTCGCCGGTGCAGTAATTACCCAAGATTGCGATCAAGCCAAGGCAATCGACAAACTGCATAAGCCCAATTTAGCTTGCGGGCGCCAGTCTCATTAGAACATTGAAGATTGCCGTGAAGGTTGCTCTTACAACATATATAATCAGTTTCCTAAACTCCCTTTTGTAGTAACTACCCCATGTGGAGTGTGTGGAGGTGAAGCATCCCCATTGCAAGTTGTTAGCAATATCGGTGGTAATTAGCTTCTTACGTAAAGTTAATTTCCGGTGGTTTCCTTAATCTAATATGACATATTACATGAGTGAAATCCATACATAATTTTATGTGTGGATTTTTAACTTTTTTGCGTTTCCAAGGTTATTTATAATATGTCATAAACCACCTATTTTCTTCATCGTCTTATCTGTCATTTACATTTCGCCACCAAGAGCATATAGTTCTGTCTCAAAATGTTCCTCCTAGCTATAACTACAATCATGAAAATCCTATTTTTATTGACGCTTTTTGGCCCAGTTAATTCCTACCCAAGTGAGATATTCTCACTTGCTGAATTTATTCAAATAAGCCAGAATAAAAATTTGTCGACTTTGGACGGAGAATATTGGTTTCGGAATGACATCAGGCCTATTCTGGAGGAATCTGTTCAGCCCAGAGTATCCCAACTCCACTTACACCGATTGGAGTTTAGTCGTTATCTAAATCTATTTTCACTAAATGAAAATGGAAATTCTCTCATTACAATAAATAATTATCAGTTTGTGGATCTACCGCAAATGGAGCAACCTGTCATACTGAAAACACCGGTACCTGCAATACTTTATCCCCAGTATAGAAAAGGACTCCCTTCTTCGTATCAGAAGTTATGGGTCCCCAAAGGTCTGCTTCCTATGAGAACCACAAGTTTCGGGTTGAAATTGAAGTGCCCCATTTCCTCGTTTCTATCCAGCCTGGACCTGGAAGATGTCACATCGTCAGAAGTTCGTGACCTTTGTGTTCGCATTGAGTTGCTCAAGTATGGTAGCCGGAGCAAACCTTGGAATAATGAAGTCGAGATTGAACTATTTCCCCAAGCCTATCTCCAGCGGAGTGTCATGCGTTATCCTGAGAATTTTAACTATTATTCGCCCAACGTGGTTTTCAGATTTTTACCATCCAACCATCCCGTCACCCATCTGTATTTTGCTTTTGATGAAAATCCAAAGGAAACCATCTTTCACTCTGTGGCCTATATCTGGATGCTTGATAAGGTCGATTACAGAGCTTCACATGCTCCCACCAAAATCCGAAAATATTTTCTTGTCAAGTTCAATTACTGTGGCGAATATTTTCCTACTCTGGGATGTAAAGGGTATTCGAAGGTCACTGAATACTATGTGTGCTATGGGTGCAGTAACCCGACGGAGTACAAAAAATTAGGCTGGGAAAATATTCCGGAACATGGCTTACCATCCGCAAAGAGAACATTTAGGAAAATCCAGCTTTCATGGAATTGGCATCCTTACGGGTCTCAGGGAAGCAAACAGTTTGGTGATGTAATGAAGCAACTTGGAAAATGCGAAACCTCTGGGTTATCACCATTCGCCATGGTAAACAGACCGAATTCAATCTCTGAAAATTTGGGTCAAGCTTATGCCCACTTGTTGACTTCAATCATGGGGAACGCGACCTTCAAAAATCCCAGGCATTTCGATTGCTCAAATCAAATTCCGGATTCGACATTAAAGCCTGTACGTTACACAAGTATCGATGCTCTGGATGTCACTGCCGACCCTCAAGTGCTCAAACTCGGATTCATGACTGGCGGAGCAAGAAGTCCAGCAAGAGTTACTCCCATAATCCTGGGGGATTTCACGAAACCGTTGAGATTTGTCAGTTGCGGAAGACGCGGGAGGGAAGGAAGGAAGTTTGATGGAATGTTGACCGCTTTCCATGTCGAAGTTTGGGTAAGCCTGGCATGGGCTATTGTCATTTGGTTGCTGACCGCAGTTATACTTCAGAGACGTTTCGAGTACAATGAGTCACATATACGGAAGAAGTCAATTGTGTCACATTTTGGAGGTAATTTACTATCCGTGATATCCACATTTATGGACCAAGGTGGATTCGGGACTAGGATTTGGGGATCCGCTAAAATGCAGCTAATTGCGACAGGACTAACTCTGGCAGCCATTGTACTCAACAATAGCTACAGAGGGGATAATATCGACCAGTTGGTTTCTCCGAGGAAGCTAGTCCCATACAAGAAGTTTGATGAATTGATTAAAGCAAACGTGTCGGTCTACACCAGATCATTAATAGTTACATCTGCATTGGAACTGCTAATAGATGGAGGGTGGACTCAGCGGACCTTGTTTGATCGTACGCTTCCCCACTTCGTCAGCAAATTCGGGACAGCTGCTGTTGTCATATCCGAAGTTGGAGATTTGTCAAGTGCAGATACGTCAGGGTATGCGCACATTACAAATCACACCAGGTTGCACGAGCAAACATCCGAGCTGATAACACAAACCCTGATGTATGGTCTATCTGAATATCATAAATTTGTGAAGAAATTGAATGGATCAAACATGGACCCACTGGGGCTGATAAAGATTAAAAGTAAGAAAATGACAAAAATTTAGAATAATTTTTTTATACATTGATGGAATGAAACAAGGGTAAGGGTTTCAAGGTTGATTACTTCCATAGGAAAAGACATTTTCACAAGTATAATGAATCAATTTTAATCTTCATTTTAATTCTGAAGATACATTCTTCGACTGGATTCGATTACGACTTCCGGAAATGTTTCGCGAAAAGGAGAAACGATTACTTTATCGACTAGTGACGGAATGCAAGAAGAAAGTAGCTTTGCTACTGCCAGAGGAAGAATCCAATACATTTGCACAGACCGTAGTGAACGCTGAGAATTTTGAAAAGTACTCCTTCGGCGAGGAAAGCTACCTTCACTCCCACCTTGGGATCAGTTTCCATGGAACCTTCCCGCCCTATATATTATGGCGCATTAAAGGTGCGGAATCCTCGGGAATATGGGAGTGGTGGGAGAGGATCCTAAAGGGTGTGAAAGCATTTCATTCAGTGGAAGCGGTCCAGCGGATGCGCCCACCCTTGAAGAAGCTTGCAGTTGACGGAAGCGTCCTCATCATTTTTGTTTTAAATTTGGGTGGACTGGCTCTGGCGTCGGTGGTGTTTCTGGTGGAGGTTGCTCCACAAATTACTAAATGGGTTTCATTCGAAATATTTAGAAGGTTGACAATGAGAAATGTTTTCGGAAAGCAGAAGCCGGATACGAATGCTACAGTACCTGAGTCCATCCTGATAATTGTACAGGCTTCAGATTCATGAAAAATTATGGAATGAGGATTATTTATCCAATTTGCTAGCTCCACCACGTAGTAATTTCCCATTTAACAATAAGTATATAAAATTACAGTGACTGAAACTTTTTAAATAATTTTAATTGCTAATTTAATTAAAATCAAAATCAGTTCATATTTTATTCTGTCATGCCATACTCCAATTTAATTCGAATGGCCTCAGGAATATTTTCAATAAACATTGCATCTATCCCCATATCAAAGTAATGAAACATTTCCTTCCTTCTATCAATCCCTTCCTCACAAGTCAGGGCACAGCCCCTTCCAGAATGCTCCCTTGAATCCGGGATGGTAAACAAGGCCATCTTCAATCCCAAAGCGTGACCCGCCTGGACAAACTCATTTGCCTGGAGAAATCCTCCCATCCTCTCTACCTCATCTGGGTCAACCTCCCACCCCCGGAAGCCAATCTCTGCGTCCACCCCAGTGTACATGAACTCCTTCCAGAGACACATGTAGTCACTAAAATTGGCAATCTCATTTAGCCCCGTTGGGGTCAGCAGGTAGACGTCAGGGTGGACATTCATCATGACCTCGGGGACGGTGGCCTGTTCCGCCAAATACTTTAGACTGGGCTTGTCGAAACTCTGGAAAATTATTGGCCCGCATGGGATTTCCTCCTGCTTCAGGTTATCATTTTGCACAGTGCAATTAGCCCGATCCGACGGGGTTAACGGGTATCCATTTGCCCGCAAAACTCGGAGGAATTCCTTCTCCATGAAGTGGTCTGTGGAGTTGAAGACCACGTTGTGGAAGAAGGGATGCTTCAGCTCTGGGATAATTCCTGGAAATTAAAAATGCCAAATTACTCTACGACTTTTTTTATGATGAAATGCTTTTGGGACGTACCAATCGGCCTCCCACCCTCTTTCGCTGACACTGTCTGAACCACATCAATAAACTCCTGGAAGCTGGCGATGGGAAACAGGTCATTAAAATACTGAGGACGGACCCCAGTCCGTTGCTGTCTAATCTTCAGCGTTTTCAACTCCGCCAAAGTGAAATGGGCCATGAGCCAGTCGTCATAAATGGTGGCTGGCTTCCCATCCAGGTAGACGCTGTGATTCCCTCGACGATCCGCAAATTCTGGGTGGTCCGCCACATCCGTCACTCGTTTCATTGCCAAGTCATGAAAGCAGACCAGGACGCCATCCTTTGTCAGGACTAAATCCGGCTCCACATAGTCGGCTCCTTCAATGGCAGCGATTTCATAGGAGCCCACGGTATGCTCCGGGACGAGGAATCGTTCCCCGCAATGACCAAACAGTTTGGGAGGGGAGCCATCCAAAGTGTGCCATGGTTTGGCGGTGTTGGAAGAAATTGTTGCCACAATTAGTGCGAGGTGCAGAAGCTGCTTGGGGTTCTTCAAGGTCATTGTTAGTTCAAATTAGCTAGAATGCTACACGCAACATTAAGGTCTAGGCTGAGATATATTATGTAATGTGTCTGATGACCTTACAACAAATGAGGCGTTTGTCGTAAAATTACATAAATAATATGTCATAATTTGATATAATATATTATGTTATGTAATACCGTCAGATTATCTATAAAATAATTTGGGAGATTATGATATGATTGGAATGTTAATCCTGAGCTTTATTGGCTTTGCTGCTACAAAATCATTTGCGCACATATTAAGTTCCGTGAAAGATATAATAATTTGATCATGCGGACACATCATCCTGAAAACAAAGTGACAACAGATTATCGGATCTACCAAGTCAATCAACACGGTGGATTTTTTTCATGCTATGTATACTAATTTCAGAGCCAACTGTCATCGCCTCCTCTGTAAAAATTATCAACTTAAGCCGTTAAGCCGAAGTCGAACAAGTTTTTTATGACGGTTTTATCCCTGATTTACTGTATAACTGATATACATATGACATATACATAGGTATATATCTTTAAAATGTGATATATTTGTGCTCGCATGATATCACACCTCAATCCATTTTCAATAAATTCAACATTACCTTACCGAATTTGGGATAATGAGGCGCACCTGCAATATTTAAAACCGTCGGACCGGGACTACGCCCCACTATTTTAGATAAAGTTTATATTCCACTCCGATCGATTAAGAAATTTCGGATTTGGCTTGTATTGCAATTAGTCAAATCAGTTAGATGAGATACGTGTTTCCTGACTTAAGCCATCCGTAACGGATGATCCGTTACGGTTCCATCTTATCCTAATGCGGAATTGAAAACTAATCCCAATCACTTATCATGTAAAATTACGAGTAACCATAGTTGGTCGCGGAATGAAGTTACCTCAACATGCGATGCCACTCTACATCAAGAGAGTTGCTGGCTTGGTGGTACGAATCAAAAGCAAGTACCCATGACAATGACATGGATTTAGGGCTGGCAAAGTTTTCCTGGTTTTGTGACCAATTGCAAAGTCCATTTTTTAATTGTGTATGTACCGTAGAAGGAAGGAACAAACAGACCAATTTGATAAGGAAATCTGTACTTCGTCTCGATTTTCTGGGTGGTATATGTGGCGTTCTGATTGGTCGATGAGAAATGTCAAGAAAAATGGAATTTATAATTTCCAGATAGAAGCCCAGATAATTTGCAGATATCCATTCCGGACTAAAAATTGGCAATTAACTTTTTCCATAGCTGAAAGTTCAGTCGACAGTTTTTTATGTAATTCAGGAAACAAGTGACACATCGAAGGAAGGAAAATTTACTTTTTTATTGGAATTATTTGAAACATAGTTAAACACTATCATCCAATCATGTCACTATAAGTTATTCATCCACTAGGCCACAATAATCCCATCCCCAAATGGTCCCCGAAACCCAGCACCAGGAGTAATCCGTGTCACCCTCATTGTGACAACTCCCATCACAAGTTTTACCTTTGTAAGAGTGGTCGGGTGCTCCTGAGCAGTAGTCCCAAGCGTCAGCTAAAAGGTTTGCGGAAAATGCAAAGTTCCTAACTTAAACATCACTTTAAAAATTTAAAAAAAAATCGGTGGATGAAATGGGCATGATTGAAAAGTTTTAATTATTTACGCACGGCCATGCTCTTCCCCCAGCCAACACCACCAGTATCCTTGTTTCTGCTTGTAGTCACATGAGTGTTTTTGGCAAGGTATAAGAATAATATGGGTTGGAATATTATATTTATTTACTTTAGGTTAGAATTAACCACATACTACGTAGTTGGTTATATTTTTATGTAAATCCTTACCATATGTTTCATAATATTGGGAATTTTTCATGACTGGCCTTTGCCCTGCGACGGCATGTATAAGAGCCAATAAAATTGCTGCAGAAATTGAAACACTCCGAGTTTCCATTATTTTCGAAGCAATATATCACTTGAGTGGAGCTTATTCCTTCCTTGAATAACTTGTCAATTTGTCTTCTGATGTAAATCCCGATTGATTATGATTGCTACTTTGCTACAAGTAATCGTTGTGAATTTGGCAACTGAAATGATGTTACGAAAATTCGGCAATAAATCTCATTATGTAATGCATCTTGTTTTATGGTCTGCGGTAAAAATAAAAATAACAGCCGAGCCGTTGTCATAAGATGGAAGAGGCAATGAAGTACTTGCAGGAAATGGACGTAAGCGGAGTGGATCAAACACCATTGGTGTTTTTCGAGTTGGTTACAAGTGCCCCATGGCAATGTGCAGTAGCCACAATTTTAATAACAAAAGGAATTGAAATGATGCAATTTAACAAAAAAAAAACTATGATTCGCTTCCATCAAAAATATGCTGAATGGATCGTGCCACGGACTTGGTATTATCTGCGGTCCTTTATTGCATGCACGTGTCAGTTCGAGTTACAATTTTTATAAGTGTGACAAATTGTCGCAATCAGAAGGAACTTATTGCTCCCCATCATCATTTTTTATAAAAGGCAATCCACATCAGGGTTTTACACTTAAGTTTTGTAATGCTAAATGCAACCCTGCTCTACTGTCAAGCTCATCCTGCAATACCCACGTGCCATGTACTTTATCCATTATGTGTTAAAGCTACATAGACAATGAACATAATCCAGGATCACTGCCGAACCTCACGTGTCGCCATATGCAGATGATGCTTATCAGTCTTATCTCTCCTGGACAGCCCGAGTATTTTATTTGATCCGATCGTGAATGTTATCGAGCCAGGATGGATGATGGATGATGATGACGCCAAAAAAGGACATCTTTCGTATTTCCCATATTTTCAAAGCGTCGCCGATTGACAGCTTCGTGTTTCGTACCTTGAGACAGTATTTTATTTTGTAAAAGTTGGATATTTTACCATACCAGTGTAATGCGCAGTCGATCTGCTAATCACAAAAGAAAAGTAGATTGGCGAGTGAAGCGAGTCTTTTTTTTTAGAATTATACCTCGGGAGCTCCATTGAGATTTTAATAATTGAAGTGTCAAGGAATTGTCACATATTGTTAAAAGAAATTCAACCGGCAGAACCGGGTATCCGGATATGTAAAATGTAAAATACAACCTAATTTTGTAATTTTGTTATGTTTTAAATTTGGTGCGGTGAGGTCTGGCCCCCGCAAGCATCCGGCCTGTCACAATCGCGGTCCCCTTGCTACGGGGCTGTCGATAGCTTGAAACGATTGCTTATCAATTCTATAAAGTCAGCAAGCATGGTCTAATTATCTAAATATGTCCTGTAATTAATACAAAGTAAATTGCTCAATTTAGTCAGAATGGTAAACTTACTGCTAGCTTCAACGGCTCCACAATCCCCCTCCAGGACAAGCATAAGCACGATCAATTTTGGGTTACTCTCTTGCATCTCCACCCACTGCTCCAGCACTTCGTTAATTAAATCTAAGTAGTTAATTTTGCCGAGTCGTAAATCCATTTGCAGTGATTTGATTGCCACACCGGAAATACCCAGACCTATTCCCAAAGATGACCAGTTATCCACGAGGTGGGCATCTTCGCATAGAATGGAGGTAATAGTCTTGATGGGGCATTCTGAAGGTAGTCATATGATAAAACCCTGTTCTGACATTACCTGGTTGTGTTAGTTAACGTAGTATTTTATAAATTCCTCAATATATAAATTATTAAAAACAATTACCCGGTGTCCCAACCACGATGTCCGTAACTTCCATGCTGAAAATATTTCTCCAGATTTTGGGATGAAATCACTTTCCTGGTCACTAACAAAATACAAATTTGTTTAATATTTAAAATGCGGAGATGAATCTCGGCTGGATTTTGGAGATTGAATGGAGAATTGTTTATCTCCACTTGCAAGCTAGAGTACTTTATTTGTTTCACATGTCGAGGCCATCACAATCAAGCGAGGATGATTGATGAGTAATAAAATTAATTTGTAGATAACAACTCAATTTAGGTTCATCGTCGTCATCCTCAATTCCATCATGCTCATATGCATATAATTGTAATTGCATGTTGTATTCATTATGTCATATAAAAGCTTACAGCCGAAATAATTCTTTATTAATTTGCTGGTCATGATAAATTACGAAGTTATTTGCTGATGATTGTATGTGGACTTACGTAACCATTATGATATGATGTATATTTATGCATATACATAAATCCGTAAACCACACATATCATTTATATTCAAACTGATTGTGCTTATGTATATGAATGCCAATGAATAACGTTACAACTGCTACAATGCAAACCTTTAAGATTTTGAACAATTACAAACATTGTTCTCCCAGCCATTCCCCTGGACAGCACTCATAGCTTGCAACAAGACGATTTCACCTGTAAACATGAAGGACAAAATCGAAATGAATATATTTCTGGTGACCCTAACCGTCCCGAATATAGTCACTCCGACTGGATGTCTGGCCAGCATCCTCTCCAATCTATGGGCAGTTGAAGTGAACACACTGTCCGGATATCGCTCCAACGAGGTCAATATCATCTCCGTGGAGTGATATACCTGAGAGGCATAGTAGGTCACCAGGACAACTGTCATTGTGAAATGAGTTGTTGAGACAAATAGAAACCCGGATTCTTTCCCACCAAAGATGAAAATGAAACGAAGAATCTGCCAATTTAAAGTACCGTTCATTAAGAATTACGCATGCATAAAAGTGATGGTGATTTTATTTCACATCTATACTTGCTTGAGCTCACATGAAGGGCCACAACCAAACTACTGAATCCATAGCAGACCAGAACAAAGGGAGCCACAAAGTGGGCCACGCCTTCCGATAGTTTACAAAGCGCCACGATTTTCTCCCGAATATCCTTCCAAGTTGCTTCCTTTCTTGAGAAGTCCCCATTCCATCTCTCGGGATCACAAAATTTGCAACGCAAACTACTTGTTCTCTGGTTGGAAGAAGAAGTTGTGTCCTTCCGTTCAGTTTTCAAAGTTGCATAAGTGCAGCCCAATTCTTGTTCCAATATACGGAGAGTTGAATTTATTTCTTGGTCCATTTGCTCAAACAAATGAGAAAATGCACGACAGAGCACAATCACGAATATTTCGGAAAAGCTCCACGCAATTATCCCGATCCTCACACTGTAGATCAGGAACAGGGAAGAAATGTAGGAGTAGTTTGGTAGATAGTCTGTCAAGGGGCCTAGATGATGGTTGTACAATTTATCGAATAGCGTTGATCCCGGCCATGCTGACAAAATTAAATTTTCACAATTGTCATTCTGTGGGTTGTAAAATCTCTGGCATTGGTATTACTTATGCTATACTTAATTAGCTACCTTCATTTTTAATTTTATAATGAAAAAACCAAACGATTTCAACCAGACAGCCTCCCATCATGACGCAAGTGATCTTCAAACAAAACGATGGAAATCCATTGTCCTTCGACTTTAGGTCCATCCGCTTCATGGTGGCAGACCATGAATGGAATAGTTGAAGTAGTCCTGATGCATTTCTCAACCAGCTCGAGTAGATTGTGATCAGTGAGAAATTGTATATTTGGCTTGCAAATTGGTTGACCTCATCAAATATGGTTGGGAAGCTGCCAACCTCGGCTACATATTGCCGGAATGTGAAGATGAATATGACCACGGCCAAGGTGGTCAGCCATAATGTGTGCAAAGTTGAAAAACTTTTCCATCTATAGAATTTGGCTAATTGCATCTTAATTATTTGTTTTGATTTTAAAGTAAGCTGGATAAATGAACAATGCCTACTTTAGGGAAGGATGTCGTATCTTACCGGAAAGTGAAATGACCCCCGTTTGCATCCCGGGACACTGAAATTGGACTGTTCCCGATAATTCGACCAAGTAGTAGCATCCACTTGAAGCCAGTTTCGACAGGGTCGTCAATATTTAAAGCGTACTGGTGAGGAGGTGGTTCAAAAGGGAAATGTGAAATCATATTTGGGAATTTACTTCTGATCTGAGAGCGCATATTTTAGCCTCTCTGACTGCAATCAAATTGGGTCTTCATGCGAGCAAACGAACATATACGACTAGCAATTGTAGAGTGCAGGAATAGTCGTAAGATAGAATAGCTTCAGCAACCCGAAATAATTAATTAGCAGAATTTTTTCAAATTATGGAACAAACACAATTAGCAAATTGACATGGGAAAATAGGAGTAGTTAAATATTTGTCAAGAGTATATAAGTTAACGGATATTAAAAGAAACATTATTCCAAAGTTTATATGCATGCAAAAAAGCAATTGTCCTTTGTCAATTTCTTGGACATGCCTACGCCGGTAATGGTTACATTACATTACAAGCCTGTCTTGCAATTAATTAGATAAATAGCGTACGAGATGAGGACATGCCATTTAGCATAAGCATAATATATTATTATACACGTTACAAGTTAAATATAAGCTGAAAATTAAGATTGAAGACAAATTGTTTCAGAGAATGAAATTTTCAGAAGAATAAATCGACGGCATGGTGTTTAATGTTTTGATGTCCAAACCCAATCTACTAATTACCCAAACGTCAAATTTATGAAATTTTAGAATGGTTGAAACAAGAGATAACTTACTACCTTGGTCACAATCAAAATTGAATTACCAGTGAATTATGTCGTTTTACGGTGGTAATGTATTATATCTTCAATTAGTAATTATGAACTGGCAACTAACTATAAAAAACATGACATTAGCTCTCGATATGGGACAGCAATTCATAATCAGACACGTGTGGATATGTAACGATTATGACATTGATTGGTTCAAGTAATGAAGTGGAACATAAGCGTCTCAAAATTTCAAAAAAATAATAAAAAATAATTATTGCAAAATGTTAATCCGATTTTCAACATAATAAATGCGTAACAGTCATTATTTCGGTCACGATTATGATGATTAATTATCATAATGATTATATAAAACAAAATTCTATCCGCAAATAAGAAATGACTACGTGTCCAAAATTGTAATAGACCTGCATCGGGTTCTCATTTTTCATTCGAAAGTAAGTTTGTTGGCTACATCTACATATCTGATCAGATTTGTCAATTTGCTCAACGAATTCTTCTAGATTTAACAATTTTTAGCTCTCGTGATCCAATTAGAGAAAATGGTATCCGTATTACATCCCTTCACAATTTTATTTTTAGGTTCCTATCCAACAGCACGCATTCAAGCATTTCCAGTTAATCTGCAACAATCCACCCAGACATATTTATATCCTAACCAGAATTACACGCAGCAATTTGCGAACACGCACGACGATAATTTACGCAACGTCTGGGGTAATGAGAAATATCGCGGCTCTCCCACTCCCAATATAAAGGAGCTGATTGAAACATCCTTTGGGGGTAACCACTGTATCATCGTCCTCGCTAATTTTATGGGAGTGGACATCCCACCTTTGGAGGAACCAGTTATCTTACGAAGACCTTACCCAGTACTGGCGTACGATACCATGTTTGGTGAGAGCTCCCTCACATGGACTTTGGGCCGACAAGAAGACAAAATCAGAATTCCTAAATCAATTTGTGTCACAATTCAATTCGGCTCCTCCGCCCGGGTAAAGAATTTCGACTGTACCAGAATCAATTATCGTGAGTTCTCTGTCCGGTTCAGATCCTGGCAATACCAAGTCAAGTTGGATCTCTATCCACCCAAGCTACATTTATTCATGGAGGAGTCTATAACGCACGGACTATATATGAACCATCAACTTTGGAATTTCGCCATCCCAATTAATTCCTTTCAAGAGGATTTGAAACGGCTCAGTACTCTGACCAAAGTTTTACCCGGAATAACCCATTCAATAAATATCCTCGTGGGTTGTCATGCAACTTTGAGCAAGATGGAGGAAGAGGAACAAAAGGAAATTATTTTGTCTTGGCTCTGGGATCCATTCCTAGTTGAGTGGGTTTGGACAGATACATATCTGACGCTGGTGACCCAAAACCACCCCTCTTCTAGCTTGGCCAGGTATTTCCTTCTCGAAGTGGATGCAGTATCTGAGTCCGAGCCAGGAATCAAGTTTGATAGCAATCCCCCCTTGCAGCCTATTCTACTTAAGTCGATTGAATGGATATTCACCGACCCCACCCCATACTTTGAAATGAAACAAATCTCTTCACAAACAAAACATGACTTACTTTTCTGGGACCTGAGCATCAGCAAACAAGCTGCGCAGCATTGGCAATTTCGAGGATATTTCACATTTGACTTGTGTAAATTCCATGCGTTCTTCACTGATCCGCGTGAAGTTCATGAAAAGATTTCAAATGGGATAGACGAGGCTGGAACATATTTTGCTTTCTCAAATGCACACATGTGGGCAGCCATATTGGGTAATTTTAGCTTCAGCATCCCATCCAGTTTCCAATGCAGAGGCGAAGCCAAACCTCAAACGGATGACCAATTTCCTTCATCATCACTATTGTATTCTAACATGGGTACATGGGAAAAGGATGTGATTGCGTCATACTATAAATCTATTCAACCGGGGATCTTCATCGGTGAGTATGCAACTGATCGACCACTTCAGCTTCCATTCTATGTGACCAACCAGGAGGATGCCTACAGGTTTGTGACGTGTGGAACTCGAGGAACAACCTCTATTGCATTTGGACAACTCACAGTTGTCTACGACGTCTATGTCTGGACTTTAATATTGGTATCGATTATTACCTTGGCGTTTATCAAGTCATCTTGGGAGGTGTCCGGACTCCCTTCCTTGGGGGAATTATCACCCAGCCTATTTCACACTACCATGTTGTTGCTGGAGCAGGGTGGACTTCCATTCCCGACCAGAGTTTCGAATGGCGGACGTCAATACCGGTGCCGACTCGCATTCGGGATATTTTTCCTCATGACCATCGTCCTCAGTAATGGCTACAAGAACACGAACGTCTACAACCTTATCATGCCGAGGGAGGAACTTTTATATGAGACATTCAGGCAATTGTTGGATAATCACTTGTTGGTCTACATCGGCTCCAGATCAATCATAATTTTGTCGGATGGAGACTCGCACTTTGATTTTATGAAGCAGCATTACAACAACAGCAACAAGGAGAAGCCCCACTCGCGAGTGATTGCATCCGAGCCAAATATCCTGGTGTCAATCAACTCCATCATTTACGAGGAGGGAATGTATACCGATCGGAGGAAGGTGGAGTTGGTGGAACAGGCTACTCAAAATAGTGCCATGATTCCACTCGACCAGCAACTGGAAATTGTCCGAGGACTGGAAACCCATCACAAAATGAATGCATCTGAACGGAAATACTTCGAAATGTCTTTTAAAGAGCAGGAATTGGAGATGTTGTGGGGACAGCTGTACAAATGCCAGAACACGGCCATACTTCTTCCAGCAAAACTTTGCTATGAATATGCTGATAAATTAAGGGATCACGGCGTGGGAAGTGTCGGTAATGAGGTCTACTATCAGTCCAGTGTCGGCTATTACCTGGAAGGAATCATTTTTCCAAATGTTGTACGGCGGATTGGGCGGATGAAGGAGACAGGGATTGTGGAAAGGTGGGATGCGTTGTTTTGGGATTTATCTGCTAATACGGGGAAGCACTGGGTTCATCCTGGCAAAGTAAATAAGGCTATTTCCGCACCCCTGGATGGAAATATTTTGGTAATTTTTGTCATCCTTGTTGGTGGACTAGGTATTTCTATTTTGGGATATTTACTGGAATGCTTGTATTCTGGTGCATGGTAAATTCAGTTAAGTTACAAGCTTTTAAGCAAATCGTTTTTACACAAGTGACTAACGGTTTATTTAACGATATAGTGTATGTACATTTGAGCAAGCCTAATAAAACATTAATATACCAAATTGTGCCACTTAAGCCCAATTACAATTCCCATAATATTCCCCCACTCCCGAAATTTTCCAGCCACCCTCCTAATTCCATTCTCAATCGGGATCCCCGCCCACGCCAAAAGCCAACATAGCAACAATACCAAACACACCGCCAAATGTCCCAACCCCGCCAAAGTTAAAACGGAGGCGATTTCAAGGGAGCCACTCTCCGAATCCGTGCTCTTATCTGCGGGTTCCATCTCCAGCTCACGGGATTGTACAAAAACCCTTTTGAAAATGACAACCCTCTTGAACAACCATTCCAGCCCACTCTGCTGGAACCGCTGGAACAACTGGCTGGCATGTGCAGACAAATAGTGATGGAGCCGAAACTGGACATTAATGCTCGCCTTTAAATACATCCCAACATCATGCAGCCCGCATATGTACTTACCATTCACCAGTTGCAACCCCGTCCCCACCGCAGTATACAATGCTGATAATTCCAGCAAATAGCCAATGGAGAAGAGTTTTTGCTTCGCTAACACCTCCACAAACTCCCCCATAGTCTCCGTGGAACCGGCATCATACATGAATTCCCCGAATGTGGTATTTTTCCCGGTCAACTTCCTCAATGAGGATGTCAAGTCGGGGGGAAAGGTGCTTAGGACGTAGTTCATCAGCTCTTCCACCATTCCAATATTACCATGATAACTTTGTATGCGGAAACCATGTTGGACCAAAGTCTCAAACGAGGGATACCGGGTAAGTTGGATGGTGCTCGTTGTGAAGTGCCCGTCGTATGTGTTATGCAGTACCATTGCCATCAGTATGTAGATCCCCACCACCCTCCGGTCGTGGGGGTAGTTGAGGTTCACCTCCAAAAGTGGCCAAAGGATGTCCAGTCCATAGAAGAGATTCTTGTAGATGAAGCCAACCATGAGGACGAATGCCAGGAGGCAGACCCACACTTGCCATGAGATTACCGTCAACACGTAATGGTTAAGTGTGGACAATTGGTTGGCCTCCATGCATGAGATCAAATGCGGGGGCAATTCAGAGCCCTTCAACAGATATCCCCTGTGGGAGGCAAAGTAGTTGGGCACCTGGAACTTTACATTTTCCAATGCTGTCGCAGTGAGGAACCAGTCCATGCCTGACCACTCATCCATAGGGATGAGGAATTCATCCAGGGCTAGCGACATGTTGAGCTCTGCCGCCATGAGCGAGGCGATCCACATGGTGAGAGGATCCGTGCACCCCAGCATTTGTTCAAATTGGGCCCGTCCCGGGATGGTAAAGTCGACGCAGCCATATCGAGTCGAGTGGCCCAAGGTGGCCATGTTCAGGATCGGACCGAAATCTATGCTGCGACCGTAACCATTCCGGTTGAGCTGCTTAGAGAAGGATCGCGCTGCCGAAAGAGTTGCCAGTTGGGAGAAATGAAGATTAGTTTGGGGGCAGAAGTAACAGTGGATCCCAAGTTGGGTGCTGTGGGTAGTGAAGAAGATGATGTCTGCGTGAAAGGGGTTCTCGCTACTTGTGAAGAGGCCGTCCCCTTGAAATCCTGAAATGAGAGGGTCCTCCTCCGAAAGCTGTAAAGTGCACACAAGAAACATGGCGTAGTCGGATGTTCCAAATCCCGACTTGTGAATGGCCCAAGAGGTATGTGGCAAAAGGAATGTGAATAGGATGAAAATGATGCAGGTGTTGTCCCCAAATCGGCGTTGGAACCTGAAGTACTTTTGATCCTGGCGGATTCGGAGGTCGTGCTCAAATGAGGTGAGGATCGTGATAAAGTTGACCTTTTCTAGGGGAACTGAGTCGAAAGCGAAATCCAGCTTGTTGTAGTGGTAATAGGTGAAGGTGGACAGTGAAACTTGGTTTGATGGAGGAGGGACGGTGATGGGGAAACCTGGCAGAGTTACAATGTTGGTGGTGCAGAGGGGATCAATTTGAAATGGGAGGTGGACTGTACTGGTCAAGGCGATTGGGAAAATTATGGAAAGTAGGAAGCGGGTAACAAAATATTTCATTTTGATTCAATAAAATTTGGACCTAATACTTTCGTAACCGTGCGACGTGATACGGTCTAACTCCGAAATCTTTCTGTTCGACAGGTCAAGGAGATATGATCATGATCATAGCGTCGGGTTTTTGCATTGCCCTATATTTCATAAGAATTGGCATTTGACCATTGGGGAAACCGATTACCAGAGGGACATGTAATACATTTTGGGTAGTTGATGATCTGATCATATTCCCTAGCCTAGTTTTAACCAGGGATAGTTGGCTTACGCAATTTGATAATATTGGTTCATGTTAGCTACCTAGATACCTTCATATAACACGAATCTAGGTGTTGGAAGTAGGGAAGAATATTTTTTATGTCGTGCTGCTGGGTAAATGATGAGCTGAAATATGGCTAGAATTTAGAAAGTTAACGCATGAACCACATTTAATTTATTAACTTCCGTTGGGACTCAGTTAGGTAGTACCTAATCATACGAGCTTTTGGCTTTTAGAGACGACAAGCTGATGGGTTTTACCTTCAAGCAAATAATTATGTAGATTTTACATAATGATAGGCAGGGGTGCCCATTGCTTTATGCTTGGCTTACATAAAGTCCTGTCTGAATCTCTGACGACAATTGCCGTGAGCCGAGTTTATATAAGCGCACATGGCAGGCGCCTGTTTGGTAACCATTTATGTATGTGTCATTCTGGATTGCGTATGCGTAACAGGGATCCAGCTGGGCCTGCTCAGATTCATTTTAATGTGCTGGGGTGGGGTAGAATGAAAGTTGCGACAGGGATCAGAAAATTTAAGAGCAAGATGATGTGGGAGGCCGGCCGTCAAAGATTATATTTGTTATATTTGATGTTTCGGAAGAGGCGATCAGTTTGTGGAAAATGGTGGAACGGAAATGGAGAATAAATATTCTCGTAAATAAATCATGATCACATTTATTTGTATGATTCACAATAGGGGTAATATAATAAGTATCAGCGTTATCCTAAATTGTTCGATATGGGCAAATCATTTAAAACAAAAATAAAACCGCAACCTTATGTAATTGAAAATACCATTCTCCACACGACACAAATACTTTGTTACCGACCATCCCCGTCCAAAAATACTTGAGCATATTTCAGCCAAGAATACCCCACCGGTTAGCCCAATCATAAACACAAATAATATCCAGACCACAAGGATCCCATCCATATTAGTGCTGTCAGGCTCCATATTTTGTCCATCTCCTCCGCCCCAAGAATATTTTCTTTCCCGATGATGTCCAACACGCTCATCCGAATTCCCATTGTCATCATAAGCCCTCTCCCCATTCAAAGTTATGTAGGAGTACATGAACGCATTGACTGCTGTAGTGTATGGGCTCCAACTCAATAATTCCTGATCTTGCATTATGCGCTGAATTTTTTTCTTGAACTGCATCACGTCCTTGATCATCCTTGCATAATCATAAATTCCAGATTCAACGAAATGACCTAAAGATCGGATCAAGAACCTGGTGAGATGTGTCTCCACATACCAGACAAATCCTGCTTGACGCGTGCTCTCCAGCGACTCCTTATTTTCGTACAAGGTTCTACCAGAAAGAAGCCCCATCAATGGACAATAAGAGTTCCCAGGTAAGCCCAACCTCTCAATTGTCCGCGTTGCGTAGGCTATGGCAAACCAATCCCGAAGATCAATTTCTTCATGTTTAGGTTGCAACCCATTATATCTACCTCCGTTCAAAAGGTAGCTTGCATAGTCGCTAATCTTGGACTGCCTATATTTCCCATATCTTGCCAAGTTAGAAACCTCTATATTCATGGGATTGTACCGGCTAAACTCAATTAAGTAAGCATGGTCAATCAACCTTTGTAATATTGGAGTTGTATTCAATACACGTTCTTCATTTCTTTCAAAGACCCTTTCTCGAGAGGCATCTTCTGGAACGATAACTTTCGGAGGAACCTCACTTGAATCAAACAGGCCAATGAATGATGTCGGGAGAAATGTTGGTGGCGGCTCCATCGTGAGGTCGGAGTACATTGTGGAGGTGTAGAAATTCCTCATCAGGATTACCAAATACAGCCATCCTATGATGAGCCCACCAGTTTTGGCATTCCTTCTGTATCCACCGTCGTTGCCCTGCTCGAGGGAAGTCCCAAAAAACCAGAGGAGTAGATCGAACCTTGCCTCCCATGACGTGGGCGTTGGGTCTGCGTCAACCAGCATGAAACTGAGCAGGAGGAGGAATATGACGCAGAAAATAATCCAAACTTTCCACTGAAGAGGATATAACAATCTTGCTAAATTACTTGTATCAGTTTCACGCATGTCGGTGTGCCTCCCGACGACACAATACTTCAGACCATGGGTCTGCAGTCCGACGGGGACGTAGCGGTACCAGGCATTTTTTTGGAGATCGAAATACTCAATTTTAAACAGATAGGGATGTCCGAATGTCCGACTTTGGTTGTAGTGCCCTTTCAGAATCTCCGTAATTAAGTCGTCTATTGACTGCTGTGCCCAGCTATTATATAAGCCATGACGGAGCACCTCCCGATCAATGTTTTGTGCCGACTTTCTGTTGTACCTGTTGGAATAGTAATAGTCCCACACATGATTGATTTCATCGAGGAGTTCAGAAGACATCCCATTTTTAAGAGGAAGGAAGGTCACCTTCTGCAAGTTGCAGGAAGGGCGACAGTTCCACAATGCGGGATCATGGGACCGGACCAACCCCCATTTCCCGGTACAAGCCGTGCAACCAAGGAATATTTCAGGAGGATTATCGCTGTTTGTGGCTAGGACAATGAGTCGCCATTGAACATCCTCGGGGACACTCAGTGCATTAGCTGAAGTGACTTCAAGCTGAATCACAACGTAATCCGGGTATCGGTGTGTGCTGGTTCGGTGATGCTTCCACCATTTACGTTTATTAGCGGCAAGGTAGAATTCGGTTGTAATTTCGCCCACGAATGGCATTGGTGCTGCTTCCCCCACCTGGAGGATGCATGTTGGGGTGTACCTTTGGACTGCGTAGATTTGTTGGACTGGCTTCCAGTTCTCATAGCCGGATTGTTCCCACACCAGCACATTTGAGGAAGGGATGTTGGCCCCGTGTGCACTCAGATTGTTAAGCTTGGCTGTGTCCGTTTGGACGAAGATGCAGTTGTGTTGATATTGAGACAGGTGGCAATAGCGAAGGAAGTCTGTTGAAAGAGTGGATGAGGTGGTGGTGGTTGCGCTGTAGTAGTTTGCGGGAAAATGGATTGTGCAGTGGTCAGAGAAGTGATGGAATAGAGCCCAGTATCGAGTTGAGTAAATTTCAAAGTTATTTGGTGGCAGATGTCGGAGCTCCTCTGACGCCTCAGCTTGAAATCCGAACAAGGGCAGACAAATTAGGAAAAATGGTGCTACTAATTTTATTTTTCCCATCGTGAATTTATAGAAGATTGACATGTAAATTTAATGCTGGATTCGATATTCGGTCACCGTGTCGTCCGTTGGTATTATAATTTTCCGAGTGGGTTTAATAATTATGATGGTGGATGCTCCCATCCATGTTCAGTTATGCCTGAAACGTTCGGAACAATGCATTTCAACATTTCTCCTACTAATTAAAATATCCTCTTCACACGTGTAATAAAGTTTCACGGGTTATGTAACAGCATGGTTAAATAATTACTTGTATTGGCATAATAAGATTATAATGTAATGAGTAGGGAGAATGGCCCACTAATAACCTGATGATGAAGGCAAATGCAGTTGTATAATGGAGATACTTTCAGAGACAAGTGATTGACAAGTAATTTTTATGCAACCTGCCTAGAAGACGCTCCTGAAACAGAGACAATCAATCCAACACCTTTTGAAATCCTCATTATAACCGCGTCAAATTGCCAGATATGGCAGAATACATTCATAAAATGCCAATTTGTTGAATGATAATGACATCAACCGATGAGTCGTCACAAGGCGATTGTTATTTGGAAGATATTGCAATCACGCCAGAAACTGTGTCCAATGGATTATCTGTGCCAGATCGAGATTATCGAGGTAATCGTGGATATCCGTTTGGATCCAACAGAATGATAAGCTAATGATAAGATGGAGATATGACATGTTCATGATAACGTCATATGAAATCGTTTCGCTTCATGAAACGTTTCACATTCCCCTTAAAACGGTTCATCATACGAAATGGAACACAGTTATGTTACAAGGTTTGAAACAAACAAAAAGTTCAATTGAAACACGATTCATTTTATTTCATCAATATTAAAAAATTTTAAAAAAATTAAGAAAAGAAAAGGAAAGATATTTTTTTTGAAGAAATTTAAAAAAAAATGCTAATACTGGTAATCACCGGGTTCATCCTGGCATAGTAAATAAGGTAATTTCCGCACCTCTGGATGGAAAAATTGTGGTAACTTTTGTCATTTTCCTGGGTGGCCTTGTCATTTCGGTTTTGGGGTATGCGTTAGAATGGTTGCATTTCTGTGCATAGATATGTTGCAAAATAATTTAAATTCATAAAAAAGGACTGTTCCCGTGAATGGATTATGATGCACGTTCATTTCGGCGTCGATTTATTTTACATCATCTTCTGGCTGGTGCTCTTAGTCCATGAAAATATTTATATTGTATGTGTTTCCATGTCTCCGTTGACTTGAATAAATGTACAGAAACTCACAATGAAGTGTAATGAGGACTTGACTCGAGTGGATAGTGGATACTCTTGCAAATTAAGTTTTCAGTGAACACTGTTTTCTAAGTTTGAAGGCCTTCTTTTTTATTCCCAGAAAAGCATTCCATTCCGATTTCGATTCCGGTAGGTTACCTTTGCATTTATTAGTGTCAATGCCAATTATGAATGTTCAATTGTAGGTCACTTAAGTTTGCCGATTTTGATTGTGTGTTTTTATTATTATATTGCTTTGTTTGAATGGCTCGAGCCATTGTAAAAAAATATATGAAAATAAAAAAAACACAAAGAATCCTTTGTGCTTTTTTATTTTCAAATATTTTTTTAAAATGAGATTCTATCCTATAATAAATCAATATGGAATTGTATCAGAGAATCAAACTAAACCATTTGCCGATGGTATACCGAGTTATTCTTTTCCAGGCTTCTCAAGAATATTTTATTTCAACTCTTTAATTATTTTCCCGAAGAGACAGTAAACAATTTGAATGCTTGACTAGTCGATAGCTTAATTTCCGGTGTTGTTTCAGTCAGCATATCATTTTACGTCGGCAATTTTACGAATCCCTTTATGTGATCGGTATGTTGTGTGTTGCATGTTTGTGTTTGTGCTTAGCTTATTAGCCAATAGTTGAGCGTACGCAGTTGGAATATTTGGTCCTATTCCAGAGTCTAACTGCAGGTACTTTGGTCATGTAAATGTTATCTTTTGCCGACAGACGAGAATAGTTTCCTATTTATTTACAAGGCAAGCCATATAACTATAAACATGAAGATTATCTTTGTGCTGGGTTTATTGCGTTTAGTTAATTCTCATCCAGTGAACCTATATACACTCGAGGAATTTAAACGGCTAAACCAGACGGAAAGCATGTCATGGTTAAATCAAGAACTTCTGGAGAATATCCAGCTGATTTTAGAGCAATCTGTCCCTCCTGCTTTAACGCAACTCCAGTCATACAGATCAAAATTTAGTCGTTATATTAGCATATTTTCATTAAATGAAATCGGAAATTCCCTCACTACAATAAATAATTATCAATTTGTGGATCTACCCCAATTGGAGCAACCAATCATCCTGAAAACCCCGGAACCAGCCATTCTAGTGAAACGTAAGTTGTGGGGAGAGGGATATGACTATAATAAGTTGTGGGTCCCGAAGGGTTTGCTTCCACTTAAAGTGAATGCAACCAGAACCAGTTCGACATTGGAGTGTCCCATGTCCACACTTCTATCTAGCATTAATTTGGAGGACTACTTACCAATACGGCATCTGTGTGTTCGCATTGATAAATTCAAATATAGCAGTCTGGTGAAGCCATGGAACAATGAAGTTGAAATTGAACTGTTCCCACAATCCTATCTCAAACGGCTTGGTGAAACATATGCTGAGAATTTTGAGTATAATAAGACAAGTACTTTGCATGTTCACGTATTGCCAACCACCTACTCTGTCCTCCACCTGTACTTTGATTTAGGGGAAAATTCAAAAGGGACCGTGCCCCACTCCTGGATTAGTACTTGGATGAATTTTAAACTCGAAAACACGGACACATTAGCCCCTACAAGAATCCGGAAATTTTTTCTTATCAAGTTTGAATATTATGTCAAGCAAAGCGATCTTGCTGACGTGGGATGGGGCTCTGAAGGCTCTGTTGAGATCACGGAGTATTTTAGTTGCTACTTTTGTAAAATTCCGAACGATTATAAAACACTTGGGTGGGAACTGGTTACTGAAGAGGGCTTGTTTTCAGCAAAGAGCTCATTCTTTGAACGGGAGCTCTTCTGGAAATGGATAATTTCCGAACATCAAGACAGCGACCAGTTTGGCTCAATATTGAAGCAGATAGGGCAATGCAAAACTTCCACGCTGACACCATTAGCCATGGAAAATCCACCGGATTCGGTTTCCGGAAAATTGGCTCAAGCATATGCTCATGTTCTCACATCAATCATGGGGAACTCCACTTATGCTACCGCTAGGACAGTTCATGGAAATGACGAATGCTCAAGCGGAATCCCTTATCCTGGAGGAAAGTACAGATATTTTGATCGAGCTGGGGGGTTTATATTCGGGGTCAACATTCGTTCCCAAATCAGGTCAATTGGAACAAAACCCGGTGCAATGGAGACAGCATTTCGTATTGCCCCCATAATCCTTCAGGATTTCACGAAAGTTTTGAGGTTTGTCAGTTGTGGAAGGCGTGGAATTGAAGGAAGAAAGTTGGCCGGCCTGGTCACAGCTTTCGATGGAGATGTTTGGGCAAGTCTGGCACTCATCCTGTTCCTCTGGTTACTTTCGACACTTGTATTTCAGAGATGGTTCGAGTACGAGAACTCTTCCGTCTCTAAGAACTCAATCCTATCACTTGCATTGGCTAATATTATGTCCGTCGTCTCCACATTTATGGAGCAGGGCGGCTTTGAGAATAGAATTTGGGGGTCAGCCAAAATGAAGCTGATGGCGACAGGAATAGTCCTAGCAGCCGTTGTGCTCAATAATCACTACAAAGGGGACAATGTGGAGCAGTTGGTTTCCCCACGAGCGCTAATCCCATACAAGTATCTTGATGAGTTGAATAAGGCAAACATCTCTGTCTATACTAGGTCATCAAAGGTAGGAATAGGGTTGGCCCCTTTGCTATGGAAATGGCAAT